>OY998251.1:19598212-19628212 GCA_963922045.1 Persicaria maculosa | reverse complement strand
AGTCCGTAATTCAATAATCCGGTTGGGTCGTAGTTATCCGAAACCTACCGCATTGGCATGCGGTGGTTTTAAAAATACCGCTTACCCATGCGGTATGTTTTGAAATTTGGGTAACAAGAATACCGCATTTCCATGCGGTATTTTTTTACCGTTGTGGCAACGGTAAAAAAACTTACCGCATATCCATGCGGTATGATTTGTTACCGTTGCCACAACGGTAAAAAAATACCGCATGGAGATACGGTATGATTTTTTACCCTTGGGGTCCCATTATAAATAGGCGTGGGGGGCCCAGTTTTCCGACACACCGAATCTTCTCCGATCTCTTTCATTCCGAGGCCGACTCGAATCTTCTCCCATTCTTTGATTCCGAGCCCGACTTTTGGATCCGTCCATTCCCCGTCCCCATATCTACCACCACTCTGTACGCGAGTTTTAAGATGGTGAAGGACAACCGTGGAAAAGCCGTAGCTGATGATGTCGGTCATGTTCGGAGACATCCGTTACAGGTAACATTTAATGTTTATAATAATCAATTTGCTTTATTTGTTAATTTGAAGGAAATAGTGTTAACATTTCATTGTTATATATAATGTAGCCGGAGCCCACTATACAGAGGCGGAGGACGACAGATGTACCGCCACCGCTGGAGACACAGCCTCACCCTACGGTATGTTAAAATTGTTACTAGGTGTAGGGAAATTGATATCGAATAAGTATATATTTTTGTTTTCTTAGGAATTGATAGTATGAGGTTGAAATCATTTATAAACCTTTGGAAAATCTTGCAACATTTAGTCAGTCATACGATATAGTATCGTATTCGAGCCATAGGATTCTGACAAATACTAGGTGTAGGGAAATTGAAATCGAATAAGTATATATTTATGTTTTATTATGAATTGTTAGTATTAAGATGATATCATTAATAAACCTTACGAAAATGTTGGCACATTTAGACAGTCATACGATATAGTATTGTAATTGAGCGATAGGATTCTGACAAATATATTTTAAATTACACAGTCTGTGTTGTCGAGAAATTTGGGAGAGAGGGTAGTATTACAATCTGCTAGGAGAGCTGCCATTAGGGAGAGGCAGACGTTGCAGGGTGTATCAGTTCCGATGGAGACGGATATCGACGCGGTAGATGATGATACCGCGGCTGCCGTCAGGGAGACCCAGACGTTGGAGGATGTAGTGGATCCTCCGGAGAGGGACACTGAGACGGTAGGAGCTGATACTGGGCACACGTCCCAGTCATCTATAGAGACATATCAGAGTCTGGTGCAGATTGAGCTGCACTTGATGTCTGACCACACGGATGACCCAGTGGTGCAGTCGACTGGAGAGTCTGGTCAAGGCGACCAGGGTATTGAGATGCTGGAGGAGTACCTACTAGGGGACCGAGCACGTCAGACGGGTGAGCACTTGCAGACTGGAGCTGAGAGAGTAGTAGAGCAGGTGCAGACTTATCCTGACAGTTATCGGGACTACTTTGGGACTCAGTTTGCGAGCGAACAATTGAACTCGTATGACGACACGGCACCTCTGTTCGGAGATGTGGGTGCTGGGACGAGTCATGCTCGAGGTGGCGACCAAGAGCCATGGGCCGTTGCGCAGATAGATTTTGCGTCGTTCACCCCGGTCGGTTCTACGGGTGTAGGGAGGACGCCTGGGAGTCAGCATGCGGCGCCATCGTCGACGCCGAGGACCGCCGAGCCTGAGCCGATCATTGGGATTCAGCTTGCGGCGCCATCGTCGACGCCGAGGACTGCCGAGCCTGAGCCGATCATTAGGAGTCAGCAGGCGGCGCCATCAGCGACACCTACGAACTTGGAGGGTGTGCCGATTGCCGGGGGGCATGAGATGCATGTACGTGGACAGAGATGTTCTTCGACCCCACCTACTGAGTCAGCTGGACCTTCGAGGCATGTGTTGCTGGATATGGGAGGAGGCCAGATGCATGATCCGATGTGGGGGGCATCTGATGATGTTCGTCAGGATTTGGGAGGAGACCAGGCGGCACAGCCCCCTGTCCGTGCAGTGCAGAGGAGGCGGAGACAGCGTGGAGAGAGCAGTAGTGCAGGAGGTGATGGGCAGCATGGCGAGCCTAGCAGGACAGGGGTCATTCGGGCTGTTCTGCCCGAATGGCCGGGGGGGCCACATACTGTTTCCCTTCTGAGAGACTACGAGACGCACATTGCACAGGCCATTTGGAGACGGGAGGACGAAGCCTTGCGTAGGGGTGTGCGTGTGCAGAGACGAGGGCAGTCGTTGGGCCGTGTAGAGGCGTTGTTGGAGGTCGATGGACGGGAGTCCTGGTTTCCCGCAGTGCGGGAGATTGGGTTCTGGGACCTCAGAGATTTCGAGTGGGATCATGTGGATCACACTCTGATCGGGGCATTTGTTGAGCACTGGCACCCCGAGACGAACAGTTTTCACTTCGCATGGGGAGAGATCACCATCACACTGCACGATGTGCTCTTCATACTTGGCCTTCGTTTGGACAGAGAGGAGTGTATTCACTTGGATGATGTTCTCGCCTGGAGGGAAGTAGTTGGGGATTATTACGGCTTGACCCAGAACGAGCGGCAGAGCGCTTGGGCCCATGGAGGACCTACTGTTCAGCTCCTCCTTCAGAAGATAGCACCGATGCGACAGCGGGTTCGAGATGGCGCCCCACTTGAGCATGATATGGAGTGCATCTTGGGTGTTGTGCTGGGGATGATTGCGACTGCGACCTTGTTCATCGACAAGTCGGGCGGAAGATTGCGACCGGAGGTGATCCGTAGGTTTATGGATGCAGCGCAGGTGTCGCATCTTTCTCTAGCTGCAGGGGTCTTGTCGTGCTTGTACCGGGGATTGGGCGAGGCGACTCGGGAGTTGGCCAAAGACATGGACGGTTGTACAAAACTATTGGAGGTAAGGCATTCGTTCTGTGATTATTTATTTTAGAAGTTCTGTAACTAGCTTATAATGGCTATGTTGCTGATAGTATTGTTCCTTTGTAGGTGTGGATATGGTTGCATTTTCCGGTGTTCAAGCCCGGCATGACGCTCGATCGGAGGCTAGCTCGGGATCTGCGACGCGGGGTGAGGTACGTCCTGGGGGCGACACCATTTTCCAGTACGGTCACCCGGGATGATAGGCCTCGCATCGAGCGACTGGATGTTCTACGGCGGAGGCTGGATGAGATGACAGTCGACGAGGTACGAACACAATTTATATCCGCACTTACATTTGTCATACTATATACCAGATTTTAGTCGTAATAACAATTTCTATTCCATTGCAGATCGAGTTCATGCCATTTGGTAGACACTTGGATTTTGATGGAGATCTGCGTCTTTCGAGATATAGGGGCACCATTCGGTGGTTGTTCGAGGAGGAGCCGTATATGCCGGACCGTGTGCTGCGACAGTTTGGTCGGGTTCAGCACATTCCCGCTGATCCAATCAGGCCTGCCGTAGTGCTCAGACCGAAGTCCGGCAAGTGCAAGAAGGAGGCGTCGTTCCACCCAGCTGACAACCACTGGGCGCACAGATTCGATCATCTTTTCCCCATGGAGGAGTTGCCACGGACCTCTGAAGAGTACCCATATGGCGTGGCCGATGACTATCTGGAGTGGTTTCACCGCCATAGTCATCCATACCTACTTCCTGACACTCCTCGACACCAGCCCATCATCCCACCGCCGCCACCCCCGCCGTCGCGACCCCCGACGCCGCCCACCACGCCGCTGCCACACCCGCCGTCGCCACCCCCGCCGACCATTATTGAGCAGCGCCATCATGCGGCTGGGTTGGAGATTGAGCGACTCGTGCAACTTGGAGTTGAGTTGACTCCGGCACACCTGGCTCGCATCTATCAGCAATTTTGGGGTCCTCCCCCACCGTGACGGTGCCATCTGGGATGATGTATGTGGTTGTTCTGTTTGCGGGTAGATGACTATTTGTGTAGTAGTTGGTAGTTTGGATTTGTTTTGTGCAGTAGTTTGGATTGTTTTTTGTGGAGTAGTTGGTAATCCCATTTCGGATTACGTAGGTCATGTGTTTGTGTGGATTTGATGGTTTGTTACCGTTGCAGATCGTTTTCAAATGTGAATAGTATTTCCCTACCCAACGTTCAATATCATGATTCGAAACGAACTTTATAAAATTACAAGCAACGAAATACAAATGACCCTAATACTCAAGTGTTACGCACAGTAGCTTCATCTAGCTTCATTACAAGAGCTTTTTTTTCCTCTTCCAGAACTGCAACTTGACTTTCCAGGATATCAATCCGCCAACGGGCTTGTTGGTTTTCGACCAGGAGCGACCGATTTTCATCACGTAGTCTCTTTATCATCGCCTCCACCGTCTTTGACCGCGGACTATCAGTGTATAGAACCGCCTCAAACTCTTCCATCGTGCCTTGACGTATTATGTCGTTGCTTGAGCTTTCCCCGCTGTTGTCCGACATGTTGAGGTGTGTGGAGAGTGGCCAGAGACCCCGGGTTATATAGGTTTCAGGCACCGCTTTTCCATGCGGTATACAATACCGCATGCACAGGCGGTATACAATACCGTATGTCCATGCGGTATACAGTACCGCATGCACAGGCGGTATTCAATACCGTATGTCCATGCGGTTTTATGTACCGTATGGACATACGGTACATAATACCCTATGTCTATAAGCGGTGAGACCGAGTCTATAAATAGGACCATACCCGGCGCCGGAAACACACCACCGCCGGAGACACACACCCACCGACAATGTCGTCCGAACAAAGGCCAATTCCCCGTGAAGACATGTTCACCAGGCACTACAAGAAGGAGCCGCTTGGAGGCATCGCTTTTACGTGCCGTCACTGCGGCCATCGCTACACCGTGACCAACAACCTGCAGCACGGTCATCTTAAGAGGCACATCAACAACAAGCATGCCGACGAGATCTAGGATTTATGTGTTTATCCGACTTATGTGTAGTCGTTTGTATGTGTCAGTGTGATGAAGTTGTTGTTATTGTTGGTTGTGTAGTCGTTCGTTTGTTGCAGTGTCATGAAGTTGTTGTTATTGTTTGTTGTGTAGTAGTTTGTTTGTCGTCTAGTTGTAACAATGTTGTTTGAATAATCAGTCGGATCGTACGCTATTTGTGTCATTGGTTTCCTATTTTCAACATAATTCCTATTTTCCTTGACAGGCTATGTATCACCGCATGTGTAATGCAAATGATTTATCAGCGAAATATAATTACTGGTTTAACTCGTGACCGGATAAATTCACTATAAATGATACACAACAATTTAGGACACGACAACATTTTACCTATGGTACATAACAACTACCAACCGACTCCTCTACATTGCTCGGCAAAATGTGAATATGTATTCGGTGAAATGCGTACTTTCGAAGCTTTGTGTTTGCACGCCGCACGACTTTTTCCACGGTGTATCTTGCCACCTGCGTTGCATTGGCCAATCCGAAGTTGGAGAAAAAGTCGCTAACAAGCTCCATAATTGCCTCCGTCGCTTGAATATAATATGCTGCAGGGTTATCCCTATACGAGTACGGCCTTGTCATGCGGACATCCTCGTAAGTCACTCCATCAACGCACTTGAGGTCCACTGAATCGGAAACTCTTGCTGTATCGCGTTCTTCGCATACAACTTGGCAAAGGCAGCACGGCCATCCTGTCGAGCTTCTGTGCTGACAGTTGCACAATATATCGTCCGGTGGCGTACGAAAAGTTTCGACTGTAAGTCTAAACCTGCTGCCGGATCTTGTCTCCACTTCATACACTCCCCGTAAGAGACAGCGAGTAGCCGGAGATGATGCAAGCGGGAACACGCGCAGAGCTGTTTCGAAGATAGAGGGGTGTCCGTTTGCATTGTCTGGCGTGGAGTTCAAACGGGGCGAATGGGGCCTGGACGTTATTCATGGCAAGCACAATCATCTACTCCCCGGTGCATTGGACGGTCACCCGTACGTCGGACGGATGGATGCAGATGAAAGAGACACTACGTTGGCCCTTACCGTCGCTGGTACCCCACCAAAACCGATTTTAGCTACATTGAAGATGACAGCTGACGCACGACAGAAGCTGAACTTCACATCGCGGCGCCAAGTGTACAATGCGAGAGCAAAGTTTAAAGCTGAAGTGAGAGGAGATCGAACAGTCTCCCAGGAAGCACTCCGCATTTTGCGGGATAAGGGTTACTACTATTGTACGAGGAGATCCCCTGACGATCCCAACAGGCTTCAAGATCTATTCATCGCCCATACAGACGCTCGCCATCTTCTAGCCATGTTTCCATACGTCGTCCTCGTCGATAGTACATACCGGACGAATGCGTAAGTTTCTATATACACTTATTCTTTTACCCATTCCCACCACGGCGTGCGAACTCAAATATTTCATTGTGCAGGTACGGGATCCCTTTGTGTGAGTTCGTTGGATTTACTTGCACAAACAAGAACTTCGTCATCGGGTTCTGCTTCATGTCGCATGAGAACACAAATACGTACATTTGGGCGTTGGGGCAGCTCGTTTACCTCATGCGAGGTAATCTTCCTAACGTTATTGTCACTGATCGAGAGTTGGGGTTGATTGCGGCGCTACGAGAAGTTCTTCCCAACGTCAGGCATATGTTGTGCACAGTGCACGTCCTCCGACGATGCGAAGAAGCTGCTTTCCAGAAGTCAAAGAATCTTGATGTTGCTAGGCGTTTCAAGAACGCATGTGTTGGCCTGTTCCAATCCAGATCGGTTGAAACTTTTGCCGCTAGAAGGAGGGGTATGCATGCAGAGTGGGGGCATATTGAAGGGCTTATGCCGTATTTGGAGGCGACGTGGTTACGAGATTACTCGGAGCAGATAGTTCGTGCATGGACAGACGCAATCCAGCATTTTGGTACGACCACGACGAACAGGTGCGCCTACGTTTTCAATATAAAATTCATTATACACGTAATTTGTTTAGGTATAACGATTTTCACCTGCGATTCTCACTTATCTTTTAGGGTTGAGGCTGCTCATTCTGTGTTGAAAAAGACCTTAAACTCTGTAGTCGGTGATTTCACTCACGTGATAAACACAATCGATCTCATGATGGCGGATCAAATATGGGAGGTGAAGAATACATTGGGGAGAGCGAACAACACCTGGCCTACAGACTCTCACGACCTATGGATTTTCGATCGAATTCGGAATATAGTGTCGAAGGAATGTTTCAACTTGTTGTTCGAAATCTACACAAAGATGGAAGCCGAGCCACCGTCGCAACCATGCAGAGATGCATATTGGAGGGACGTCTACGGTCTTCCATGCACACATGACATGCAAGCTTGTCGAGACACGCAGATACCCATCAGACCATCCCAGATACATAATTTTTGGAAGCAATTGGATTTCAAGAGGCCTCATGTTGACAACGTCCAGGATAACACTCCACTCAGCAGAGCTGATGTGGACATGTCACGCATGATCAGTTTATTCCAGAGCGGAGCTATGGACGAGGATACTCGTTGGAGAATCGCGTCGGCATTCAACGACGGGGATCGTCCGTCCCAGACACCGTTGACCACCCCTGACCCGGAGGACCGTAGACCGCCCGGGAGACCGAGGACTCGCCACCCCTGTCAGACGAACCCTCTACCTTGGGAACGTGAGCGTGCTCGGGCTCAACGCCAGGCAGATAGACAGGCGACCACTGGATCCGCACGAGGGCGAGGCCGAGGTCGGGGTCAACCGGCATCAAACGAAACAGATGACGTGGAAGGTACTGAGGAGGCCACTGGGTCCAACGACATTGCCATCGACGACCCTCCTAGGGGCCGAGGAGTAGGCAGAGGCCGAGGACGGGGTCGTGGAAGGGGACGTGGACGAGGTCGATCGGCGTCGGAGCCAGCTCCGGAGATTGTAAGTGACATTCCAACACCAGCACCTACGGCGCTTCCACCACAGAATCTACCTCGAGTAGAATTCAATTGGGGCACTGGCAACGTCGACGAATTCATGATTACTTTCGTACGAGCCGTCACAAATGTTGCAGGTGATGGTCACTGTGGGTATAGGTCTTTAGCTTGTCTTCTCAACTTGGGACAAGACGCATGGCCTCGAGTTCGACGAGAGCTGGCCGTTGAGTTGCAGGTGCATTCAGATCGGTACCATTACTATCCGACCTTACAGGAGCTCATCATGAGGGTCAACTATTTCGGCACGTGTCATGATGCTACGTATTGGATGGAGATTCCGATCATGGGCGAGGTGTTTGCCACGCTTCACCAGCGTCCTTTGGTGATTTTGTCACAGATGATGCCTATGTTGTGCCTACCTCTGTACGCCACCGGTGGCCCGTCAGTATCGGCCTATGAGGAGCTAGATGGAATAGCTTTAGTTGGCAACAGCAACCATTTCGTTCCGGTACGTTTCGTATTTCGTATTCATTAATTTGTTACTGTTTTGTTTCTCTTTTCTAACATCAATATTAACCTTGTATTCACAGATTTGGTTGTTGCCTGGTTCACCTCTTCCTCCAGTCTACGTCACATGGACACGGCATCACGATCGCACTGTCGACGGTTGGGACGAGCAGTTTGCAGCGAGGATTGCACGATATAGAGCTTACCGCCGTCGTGATGGTGGCCGTCCCCTACCGTATTAGCATTTCCCACTCTCTGATGTCATTTTTCGAACTTCATATGTTCAATTGGGTTGTATCTTTCTCTATTCCATTTCACATCCGAACATCCGAACTCTATATTTTCGTCATCGCTTATATCTATCGCACTTTCGTTTTAATCATCTTTGTTTTCAATTCAATATATGATTTTTTTCAGATCACGGCGTTTATTAAAAGTTAATTCCACTATAGTAGGATATACCATTGCAATGTCCATGGATTATACGATAAATTCGTAGTGTGGACGAATACCGCAACCCTAAGCGGTGTGTGTCGGTTCGAATCGGTCCCCTCAGCTCTTCCAAATAGTTAAGCGCAAATCGGGTTATCCGATACCCACCGCATGGGTATGCGGTGGGGTTGAAACGGAACGGGGGTGTTCACCGCATGAATATGCGGTATTTCTCCATACGGTGGCTATCACCGCATATACATGCGGTGATCTACCGCATGTATAAGCGGTAGGTCGTTGACCGTCATTAAGTCGGTCATTAACTCACCGCATAGGTATGCGGTGATTAGCGGTGGAAATAGTAAAAATTAGCGGTGTAGATATCGTTTCCTATATATATATATAAGGTTAGGTCATATGTAAACATCCATTAATGTGTTTTGTGTTAACGAATATAGGTTGTTGATTGATTGCAAATGAAAGGATGAGATTAATTACCGAAATTAATTAATTTTAATGTGAAAAGATAAAAAATACCCTTTTCTCCCAACACACGCACGTGATATCCCAACCCAAATCCCCCTTTTTTTGGACGATTAGAAAACAATCGTCTCTCACCCTCTTCATCGCATCTCATACTAGGGCAATTCCGGCAAAATTAGAGGGCGACTTCGACGAATAGTGCTCATCCGAGAGTCGCACCTTTTTGGCAGTAAGTGAACCTAGTTCTCGGAGTCTGTAGGCGGCTTGAAGGGACACCACGATGACGCCATTGTAGCGCACCATCGAATTCGCCCCGGGTTAGGGATGAACGCGAATTTTCATTACAGGAGAGTTGAAAAGGGATTAATTTGATGAATATTTGTTGTCTTGATATGAATATTGTAGAAATTTGAGTCACTGGTACGAAATAGGTCCTGGTTCATACTCGAGGGATGTGATATGAATATTGGTGAAATGATTCTTGAATTTGATGAATAATTGTGTTACTGTGATGAATATTTCTTAAATGTTGCCGAATATTGATGAATATTTGGAACATTGTGAATAATTGAGTAACTATGATGAATATTTGAGTGATCGTGATGAATATGTGAGCGAATGTGATGAGTATTTGATAAATTTTAACAAAAACTATGATGAATAATTGAGTAATTGTGATGAATATGTGTGTGACTCTGATGAATATTTGATTGACTGTGATGAATATTTGATAAATTTTAACAAAAACTTTGATGAATAATTAAGTTACTGTGATGAATATTTGATAAAATTCGCCGAATATTGATGACTACTTGGAAAATTATGAAGTTAAAAAACTTTGATGAATCTTCCTCTTCTTCACCGTTCGCTTGGATGAAACTCTCACTAATTTTCAAGGATTTTACATACCAGATTAATAGACCATGATCTTAATTTGTATGGCCAAAAATCTTTTCAAAAAAGGAAATTGGAGTAAATTGGCAAAACAAAAAAAAAAAATTAAGCGTCTCCCACGATTTTCTCTTTGCAGAATTCGAGCAGTTACATGCATGTGCATCACACGCCCTTCCCTTGTGAGAGTGGATTAATTTTCCCCGTGGGTCCCACTTTTTTCTAAAAATAAATTATTAAAATCATTGATTAATCTGGGCCTTCCATCTTCATTCAACCAACGGCCATTATTTGTTAACACAAAACATGTTAAGAGTTGTTAACATTTGACCCGTTGCCTACATATATATATATATATATATATATATATATAGGGAATAGGTAACTTGTGCACACCCTTTAGGGTGTACTTTGTGCACGACTGTGGACCGTTGATCTGAAGGAAATAGAAGGCTAGGATGATGCCACGTCAATTGGGTGGTTTTTAAAAAAAATGAAAAAGAAGCCCAAACTCAAAATCAAATGGGTGTAGCGCGTGTAAAATGAATCAAATAAAAACCCTAGCAAATTTTTCTTCATCTTCGTGGAGCACTGGAAACCCAAAGGCGAGTTGAAGGCGGTGTACGAAGATTCGAGTTGCTGGGCGGTGGCAGCGCGGTGGCAGCGGGGTGATGGCGACGTCGGTATTCGGCGCCCCTTCCTTCTTCTCAGATCTGGCGGTACTAGGGGAAGGAGGAGACAATTAGGGGCGGTTTCTTTCGAATCTGCAAAGAGAAGTGAAAAGGGGATGCGGGGGCTCGGTGGGCTGTTGATGTCGGCTCAAGGGCGTGGATCCGGCGCTGCTGGGTGGGTGGTGGCCGGAATGGGTGCTGTCGGCGCCAGAGAATAGGTGCGGTGGTGTGTGGGTGCGAATGGAGGGGGCTGAGAGGAGGACAAAGAAGAACCGAGTTGCTGGGCGGTGGCACCGCGGTGGTGGTGACATCGGCGCCTTCTTCATCTTCGTGGAGCCCCAATTCCGGTGGAGCCGAAGAGCCTCAGATCCGGGAGGTCGGCGATGGTGGTTCTCAAATCCGGGTGGCGACTGGCGACGTCGGCGCCTTCTTCATCTGCTGGGCCGCTGCCGATGATGCAGAGTTTAGTGGAAGCGACGGTGAATTCGACGACGCTGAGCGGAGGCAGGCAGCGATGTAGGCGCTCCTGTTGTTGGGCGGACCTCCTAAGCGATTTGGGCGGAGCGACGGTGGCGATTGGGAGAGGCGACACTGATCCACTGGTTAGCTGCTTCCGATTGTACGGTGGCGATCGGATCTGCCATGGGGTAGGGTGAATGGTCTTTGATGTTTCTAATTCCTATTCTAATTTGACTTTCAGTTTTGAAATCTCCGATTTCTAATTGAGTTTGGTATGAATCATTAATGAATCATTAACCTGCGATTTCTAATTCCTATTCTAATTGAGTTTGATCAACGGTGAAATCTCTGATTCATTATTCATTAGTATAGGTCGTTTTCGGTTTGACAAACAACATAAAAACCTTCATCGCACGACTATATCTATCCAACTAAACATTATTCGGTGAAATGTCAAACATTATTCAGTGAAATATGAATCATTATTCGTATAAATTGTAAGAACTGTTTTTGGATTTGAGGTTTCGGTGAAATGTGAAACATTATTCGATGAACTACGAAACATTATTCATGTAAATCGTAAATATTGTTTAGGGATTTAAGGTTTCTTTTATTTTAAATTGATGAACGGAACACAAAATATTATCCAGTAGAATGTGACAAATTATTCAGTGAAATTGTTAAATTTTGATTTGAACTATATGGAAAAAAATAACATAATATTATTCGGTAGAATACAAAACGTAGCATGTGACAAATTATTCAGTGAAATTGTTAAATTTTGATTTGAACTAGATGGAAAAAGATAATATAATATTATTCGGTAGAAGACAAAACATTATTCAGTGGAATTGTCAAAATTTTAAAACGAAATCAGGTAGGTCCCACCGATTTTTTCACA
Source organism: Persicaria maculosa (assembly GCA_963922045.1). NCBI lineage: Eukaryota > Viridiplantae > Streptophyta > Magnoliopsida > Caryophyllales > Polygonaceae > Persicaria > Persicaria maculosa. The sequence continues at coordinate 19,615,965 of OY998251.1, read as the reverse complement.
AACCCATAAAGTTATTTATTTAAAAAAAAAGCAAACCAGGAAAAATTTGTGCACAAGATACACTTTAAGGGGTGTGCACAAGGGAACCACTCCCTATATATATATATATATATATATATATCACTTGACTCGGCGGATAAATGAATAACGTACAGTAAATAAAAAGAAAAAAAGAAGGCGCGTGGATGATGGGTGTACCGCTAATTCCCCCAAAACTCCGCTCTCTCAGGTGCATCAAATCTGATTCCGTGTTAACCTTCCTCCTCCATTCTCCCATGGTAGCTCCCTCCATTATCGCTCTTCGTCCCTTCATTGATCTCCTTCCTTGGCTTCCTCGCAGCCGCCTCTTCCCCTTCTTCTTCTCGCTCTCCTACTCGCGCTGCTCGAATTGGATCCTCCTCCTGTCTCGTCAATGACTTCGACCTCTCCAGCTTTCTCCTCGATCTGCATCTTCAACGAGAAGCTCTGCATCTTCCCCGATTCGCCACTCCTCGTCCTACACTACTTTTCCGTCGACAACACCATCTCGCTCGATCACTCTTTTGACTCGGCGGATTCCCCTAAGGTCACCGTCATGACCAAACAACTCCCCGCTCGAATTCGTGACGGCGGCGGCGACCATGAAATCCGACCAGGTAGTCGTCGCGGCAATAGAGCAGCAACGTCCAGTGTAGGCCCCGCTCCAGTCGCTGCTCCTCTCGGCCACCGAGTGGTACCGACGGCACCGCCTCCTCTAGTCGCTGCTTTTATTGATTCGATTGCTTTCGATCGCGATTGCTCAGATTACTGACGGCGGCGGAAGCTAGGGCTTTGGAATTGGGGATGAGGTCGGGAGGTGTAGAGGATGACTGGAGGGCGTTGAGAACGGCGTGTCCTACTCCTCCGATTTCTTCATGTTAAAATCCAGAATTCGGATGAAAGGAGGAGGAAATTGAATAATCATGACTTCATGTAAAGATTTCACATTACTGCAATTGAAAAAGTGGGCAAATTGGGGATCAAAGTGACGCATAAAAAAATTACGATAAATAAATAAATAATTTAAAAATTAAAAAATAGTATTGATTTATCAAATAAAGAATAATGGTTCATCGATTTAAAAAGTAGTGGTTCATGAAGTATTGGTTCATGAACCATTTTATTTTAAAAACAAATAAAGAGTATTGGTTCAGGGGTTATACCAAGTGGTTCGGGGTTTTATACCAAGTGGTTCAAAGTTTTTATACAAGTAGTTCAGGGGTTTAATATCAAGTGTTCAGTGTTTTATACCAAGTGGTTCAGCATTTTAATACGAATTGGTTCAGGGTTTTGTACCAAATGGTTTAGGGTTTTAATAACAAGTGGTTTAGCGTTTTTATACCAAATGATTCAGGGTTGTAATACCAAGTGGTTCAGGGTTTTAATACCAAGTGGTTAAGGGTCTTAATACCAAGTGGTTCAGGATTTTAAACCAAGTGTCTCGGGGTTTAATTAATACCAAGTGGTTCAGAGGTTTTATACCAAGTGGTTCAGGGTTTTAATACCAAGTGGTTCAGAGGTTTTATACCGAGTTTTTCACGCTTTTAATACCAAATGGTTCAGAGTTTTTTATACCAAGTGGTTCAGGGTTTTTTAACCAAATGATTCAGGGTTTTTTATACAAAGAAGCCAATTGCCTTTTGTAGACGGAGAAATTCACTGGAAAATAAACAAATAAATCAACATTAAAAGAAATATTAAAAGAAAATAAATTAACATTAAAATAATATTGGTTCATGAAATAATTAAAAACTAAAATAAAATAAACAAATAAATAATTAAAAATTAAAAATTAAAAGAAAATAAACAAATGAATAAAGTAAACATTAAAAGAACAGCTTCCTTGTCCTTTATATATATTTATTTTATTTTACTCTTGTTATTTAATACCACTACTATTTTTTTATTAATTATTTATTTGATTTTTTTGTTCATTCTTCTTTTATTTTATTTTAATGTTTTTAATTATTTGTGTGTTTTTAATTATTTTCTTTATTAATTAATTAATTAATGGTTCATCAAATAGAGAGTAATGGTTCATCAAATAAATAGTATTGGTTCATCAAATAAATAGTATTTGTTCATAAACTATTTTATTTTAAAAACAAATAATTAATTAATTAAAAATAAACATTAAAAGAAAATAAAAGAATAATGAAAATTTTACAATACAATTATTAAATAGTAGTGGTTCATGAAATAAAGAGAAGTGGTTCATCAAATAACTAGTATTGGTTCATGAAACATTTTATTTTAAAAACAAATAAACAATTATTAAAAAATAATTATATATTAAAAGAAAATAAAAGAAGTATGAAAATATTACAATTTTTAAAAAGTAGTGGAGCATGAAATATATTCTAGTGGTTCATCAAACAACGAGTAGTGGTTCATCAAATAAAGAGTAGTGGTTCATGAAATAAAGAGTATTGGTTCATCAAATAAAGAGTATTGGTTCATGAAATAAAGAGTAGTGGTTCAGCCATTTTTCCCCTATTGGTTCAGCCACTTTATTTGTAGCGGTTCAACCATTTTATTTGTAGTGGTTCAACCTTTTTATTTGTAATGGTTCAACCATTTTACATGTAGTGGTTCAACCATTTTATTTCTAGCGGTTCAATAAGTTTTACTCGTAATCGTTCAACCATTTTATTTGTACTGGTTCAGCCATTTAATCGTAGTGGTTCAACCATTTTATTTGTATTGGTTCAGCCATTTTACTCGTAGTGGTTCAGCCATTTTTATTTGTAGTGGTTCAGCCATTTTACTCTTAGTGGTTCAGCCTTTTTATTTGTAGTCGTTCATTTTACTCGTAGTAGTTCGACCATTTTATTCGTAGCAGTTCATGAACCATTTTATTTTAAAAATAAATAAATAAATAATTAAAAAAATAAACATTAAATGAAAATAAAAGAATAACGAAAATTTTACAATTATTAAATAGTAGTGGTTCATGAAATAAAGACTACTGGTTCATTAAATAAATAGTATTGGTTTATTAACTATTTTATTTTAAAAACAAATAACTAATTAAACAATAAACATTAAAATAAAATAAAAAAAGAATGAAAATTTTACAATTATTAAACAGTAGTGGTTTATGATAATATTTTAATTAATTAGAGTGTGGGCTAATTGGTTTTGCGTAAATGATGTAATAAATATTAAAAGATGCATTAATGATTAAGTACACTCGTTTAGTGTAGTGGTGTTGCCTTGTGAATTGATGCTAGAGACCGGTGTTCGATTCGATTCGATTCAGTGAACGCAAGCGTCTGCCTTTCTTTGTTTTTAAATGCCAGTTTGGGCGCGTGTGAGGGACGCGCTATACGTGCAACTGGTTGACGCGCGGGTACGCGGGACTGCCAGCAGTCAATTTGTGATTGGTTGCCGCGCATTATTTTTTAATTTATCTACCAATCAAATCCCTTCTTTTCTTCTCACTTTTGGATCTGTGTGTACCTGAACCTGACCCTATATATATGTATATATATATATGTATATACATATATATACATATATATATATAAGGGAGAGTTCAAGTGAGAAGAATTTCTTCCAGTGGAAATAAAAGAAGCATTTTTATTGGTCAAATTTATTAAGAAGAATAAAATTAAAAAACCCTCTCACGCGCCTTGTTCCAGATTTGAGACCGATCTCTCTCTCCCCCATGGAAGCTACGGAGACCGATCTCTCTCTCCCCCCGGCCTCTGACGACGTTTTCTGGAACGAAGAATCCTCCGCCACCGATGAGGATCTCGCCGTAGGCGCCTCAGACTCAGCCTCCGACTCCGACTCCGAACCGACACGATCAGGCACTCTCTTCTGGCCGGCGGCGCTCATCTTCGGGAACAACCTTCTGAATGCGAACGATTTGGTCCTCTTGGCCGCGGGTTTATGAGCGCGGTGGTACAGTGAGGAAGGCGGCGGCGTCGGAGGCCGGGCCAGATAAGAGGCCTCGCTGAAGGAAGCAGATGAAGCTAAAGCGTGCTTTTGGAGTCCCCAGCTTCGACTCCCACACAAACAGCACCCCTACCGAGACGTCATTGTAGTAGACCACCCTGATTGAAGGCTCTTCCAGTTCCATGGCGGGCTGTTTAAGCTTTTGGGGGTATGCCGATAATGTGTTTGATAAAATGTCTCAAAGAAGAGTGTTTATACAAGTGGATTAGCCGTTGACCTCTTTAATTATATTGGATGGAGAGTGTTGAGCATGTCTTAGTTTTGATCATTTAAAACATACATAAAATTAGACTTTATTTAGTGTGATTTTTAAAATCGATCACACGATTTTTAAATTTGTATATTAATGGAAGTAGGCAAAGAGGGAGTAGGTGGTTAGCCTAACTCTTCAAGGTAAACAAGTGGTTTAGAGTTTTTAATATTGAATCATGAGGTTTTTTATCAAATGGTTCAGAGTTTTATACCAAGTGGTTCAAGGGTTTTTATACCAAGTGTAGGATTTTAGAGGTTGGTTCAGTGAATAAATAGAGGTTGATTCAGTGACTAAATAGAGCTTGGTTTAGTGACAAAATAGAGGTTGGTTCAGTGAATAAATAGGTTGGTTCAGTGAATAAATAGATGTTGGTTCAGTGACTAAATAGAGATTGATTCAGTGACTAAATTAATGTTGGTTCAGTGATTAAATAGAGGTTGGTTCAGTGAATAAATAGAGGTTTATTCAGTGATTAAATAGAGGTTGGTTCAGTGAATAAATAGAGGTTTATTCAGTGATTAAATAGAGGTTGGTTCAGTAACTAAATAGAGGTTGGTTCAGTGAATAAATAGGTTGGTTCAGTGAATAAATAGATGTTGGTTCAGTGACTAAATAGAGATTGATTCAGTGTGAATAAAATTGTTGAACCGCTGTGAATAAAATTGCTGAACCACTGTGAATAAAATTGTTGAACCAATGTGAATAAAATTGATGAACCATTGTGAATGAAATTGATGAACCACTGTGAATAAAATTGCTGAACCACTGTGAATAAAATTGCTGAACCACTGTGAATAAAATTGCTGAACCATTATGAATAAAATTGCTGAACTACTTGTCAATTTTTTTTTCAACAAAACATATACAAAGTGGGTGTCTATGTGTAGATAAAATTAAATTACACCCAAATATATATTTTTTTATACTTTTTTAACAAGTGAAAATGCCAAAAAATGATTTTTAAAAGTTCATGTAAACACTTTTACAAGTCTCCGTAGCTTTTCTAATTGGCGCGTGCAATTAATTAGTGTGTTTGATTTGGCGCGTGTACAGTGAGAGTGGGGGTGTTACTAATTAATTTGGATGGATGTCACTAATTAATTGGGAAATTGCGCGTGCCTCGTATTTTTAATTCAATTTTGTACACGTGGACCAATCAAGAGCCTTCTTTCCTTCTCATTATTGGAGGTGTGTGTATCCGAACCCGACCCTATATACATATATATATATATATATATATATATATGTATAGGGGTTGGTTCCAGCGGGAACACCCCTTAAGTTGTCAACAAAAGAACAAATCTACACCATTAAATCCAAAGAAACCAATGGCTGTGATTAATAGTGACTTTTATTTGGAAAAAAAATAAAAAATTCGGTGGACCCCACATCAATACATCTCACGCGCATTGTAGTATTTAACTGTATTTTGGGTAATCGGTAAATCACCAAACCAATTATGTGGTTACTGTACAAGGCATGTATGGAACTTTTTCTTATTTTTAGGATTTGTGTTTATTTCCTTTTTTTCGGATTTTATTTGTTACCAGCATAATTGTGTTAAAATTATATTATTCGATTAAATTGGAAAGATTATTCGGTTCAATTTGATAGATTATTCGGTTAAATTATAAATATTATTCATATATAAGATGACGATTGTTTATACATTTATTAGCTTTGGAGAGGTTAAAATGTAATCAATAAAATTGTACATTATTTGGTGAAATTACAAAGATTATTCGTATTTAATAGTAAGAATTTAATAGTAACGATTAATAGATTTTTATATAGGAAATCACTCCAACATGTATATTATTCGTTGAAAAATAGAATAGTATTCGTATTTATATAAGCTATTATTCGTATGCAATGATATTAGTATATATATAGTGTAATTCATATTACCAAACCAATTAATATATGGTCAATTAAAGTGGGCACTATTAAAAAACCCCTCTCTCCACAAAAAACCTAGCCGCCACAATTTTCTACCAGTGTTCTCAACCGGCGGCCTCGCCGCCACAACCCATGCCCTCATCGACGCCTCCAAGCCCGTCCACACCTCCTTGGTCCTGGGTGCGGTGGACTCCGGCGGCGCCGATGAGTTGAAATTTTAACCCTTAACCCAACAACAACCTTCACCAGCGCCGCCTGACTTCTCCCGTTGGGGACCTTCAGCGCCGCCCTCCGCCTCCTCTCAGCCGATGACGCTGTTGACTCAGCAATCGACACCTGCCACGCCACACTCCTCCTCTCCCACTGGGACCATACCATCCGTTGGCCTGTTGGTCGACGTCCTGGGTCTCCACAACAACACCTGCAGCAAGGGCGGATCTCCTCGCACTCTGTCCCGAGCCTCCTCTGGCGGGTTCTTGATGTCGGCGACGACATTGAGAAGGGCGTCCCCACATGCCCCTCCAAGAGCTTCGTCGGGCGGATTCTCGGCTCAGTGCCCTGCGAGCTTTGCTCCGACGACACCGACCCCTTGATCCTCCTCTTGGGGCCACCCGTTGCCTCCCCTCCTCAGATCTAGTTGTCAATTTAAAACACCACAAATCCACAGCTTGCATGCACGCCCACAAGCTGCTCCTCTACCCTGAAACCCAAATCTCAAAATCCAACACCCTCATCCAACCCGCATGCTCAATATGCAACCCCAAATCTCAAAATAAAATTGATTTTACCCCTAGATCTACAAAATCAAAGTAACCAAATTCTAATTTTATCCTCAATGTCCAAACCCAAAATAATTGGTGCTCTGATTCATGACCCTTGGGTCTGGAATCTCTGGATCTGGCATCACCACCACCTTAATTCTTTGAAAAAGGATTGTGCAACTTCATATCTCAAATTCTCGAATCCGAGCCACCACATGCAACAATACGAGCGAGCTTACTCGTTGCCGTAGCGGGATCTAGATCTGCAATCATCACCGCTTTCCAAACCGCAAGAACGGAATCAAGAATCAACGGCTCCATTTTTATGTGAAAAATCAAGGGTTTAATTTTCTAGGCATTTTTAATTTTAAATTTCTGTAATTGTAATCTTAGATAATTTTTTTTTTTGACTGGCGATCCTCTGCGTAGGGTCATCCAAGCCATCTGTTGATGGCTTCAAGATCGCTTAGTCGATCTACTTCTTGTCTACTGTCAAAAAAAAAAATGATCAATTAAAGTGATTATTCGTACAGATCTGAAAGATTATTCGGTTTTACTATAAAAAAAAAGATTATTCGTTTAACCAGAATGTGTTAGATGGATTGACAATTGTCAATATTTATTCGTGTTCAACTAAGTGATTAATCCAATTAGTAAATTACAAAATAATGGTCGACCCATTGTCATTTTTAATAAATAGAAAAAAAATCATGCACACAAAATTAAACCACAAAATTAAACGGTTTGGGGAAGAAATTGCCTTGAGTGTTGGGTGCATCACACGGAGAGTGGATTGGAGGTGGTTGAATTCCACCGTGGGTCCCACTATTATTCTTTAAAAAAATATTGGAAATAGTCAATTAATCTCCACCGTTTCTTTTATTCCATTCAACGATCCAGATGTGTTCCTACGTTCCTACCCTAAGGGGTGTTCTCATCCGATCCACACTCTATATGTATGTATATGTATGTATGTATGTATGTATGTATGTATATATATATATATATGTATGTATGTATGTATGTATGTATGTATGTATGTATGTATGTATGTATGTATGTATGTATGTATGTATGTATGTATGTATGTATGTATGTATGTATGTATGTATGTATGTATGTATGTATGTATGTATGTATGTATGTATGTATGTATGTATGTATGTATGTATGTATGTATGTATGTATATATATATGTATGTATATATATATATATATATATATATATATATATATATATATATATATATATATATATATATATATATATATATATAGGGTGGGGTTAAAGTGAAAAAGGGGCTTAAGATGAAAATAGAGCTTAAAGTGAAAATAGGGTTTTGGTGTTTAACTGCGCGCGGATCTTAATTTAAAAAAAAAACGAACCGGGATGAACCGGAAAAAATGGGCTGAACCATTCACACGCTGAACAAATAAACCGCCCGACCTTCTCACCTTCATTCCTTCCCTCCCCGAGTTCCCAGCCTCCCACCGGTCACCAGCGGCAAGCCTCCCGGCTCCCACCAGCCGCCACCCGCCAGCAGCGAGCCTCCCTCCGACGTCAGTCACGTCACCAATCCCTCCTCATCCTCAGCCTTCCTCATCATCTCCGCCGCTGTTGGAACCCTAACCGAATTTCAATCCCTCATCTCTCTCCGCAATTGGCGATGGAAAGCGGATGAAGAAGCGATGGAATGAAGAACATCGGTGAAGAAATTCTTCTTCCTCGCGCATTCGATTCGACCATCTCGGAGGTTCAATTGAGTCAGCGAACTCTTCCCTGGCCGTTCATCCAACTCGGTAAGGTTGAAATTGTGCTCAATTAATCAAAATTTCCCCCAATTCATAAGTTTTAGTGACTAAATTACAATTTAGCACCTCAAATTAGTACAAAATTGAGTATTAGGGTTTTCTTGGTGTTCTAGTTGCCCCAAATTCGTACAAAAGTCCATAGTTTCTGACTTATTGTACGTCTGAAAAATAATTGCAAAGATGTGAAATAACTGTCTGTAGAGATGAACATCAAGCTCTTTCATCCAGATGTGAAATAACTATCTGCAAAGATGTGAAATAACCGCAAAGATGTGAAAAAATCAGCCAGCTATGCACCTGAGAGGCATATGCTTCGAAAGTCTGCAGAGATGAACATCAGGCTCTTGGATTGTCAACTGTAAGATTTCCCCTTTTTTTTTTTTAAATTATTGCTTCTTCTGCAATCCCTGGATTCGGATGTAACACAGAGATGTGAAAGCTCTTTCATCCAGATTATCAAGTGCTTATCTGAATTCTTCCTTCACATTTTTCGGATCTACAATTTTACATATTTCTGATTTTGATTTGGGTATATGAATTCTGGAATGATCAGTTTGTCATTCGTTACTTCTAATTGATTTTTGTTATACCCAACCTGCCTACCTATGAAACAAGTTGCATAATCATGTACCATAATCACATTGCTTTATTTTCGTCATCTTGATAGCTTTGGTAAATCGTAAATGACTATCTGTATCATAGAAATGACTAAAGAACATTACCAGATGACACTTTTTCTTGTGTTAAATTATGCATTTATGAGCTACACTTATCCTTCTTGTTCTAGGAGATGCAACATATTACACATATAATCCTATCTAGCTCATTGGTTTGAAATGTCGGTCTCTGAATCAATGTTCTTAACAATGATTATCTTAAATTCTTAAAATCTCCTGTTGTTATCATTAAAAAGAAGATCATCATCTGATCAATCAAAAAACTTGCCTTCTGATGTGAAAAAAATATATAGAAAGTGGATCCTGATGCATTCATGAACACCTTTTTATTCAATCTCTGCTTTTACTAGATACATGGTTGCCTGTATGGATTCTATGATTTTATTTATTTCATCATCTTCTCTTGTGTATCAAAGTTATTTGGATCCATAATCAATTGCTTTTTCTTTTTTGGATTCTAATCCAATATTCATATTTTCGTTGCTGAATATCATTGAATCTTCAGTGGAAAAAGGAAAAATTTCAGACAAGTTTAACATTTTCATTTGGTGTATGAAGCAGCAGGAGATGTATTTTGCTCATTGATTCAACTACCAACAACGAGGACCTTTCATTACTCTTTCTCAGAGCTCACAGGGAGCAATGTACACAAAGGGCGTCAATATGTCATCCTTCATGTATAGGACGTGCTCCAACGTCTTCACCACATCGCCCATCGTTAGCCTGGACTTGGCTTGGTTTCTCAAGTAGTGGTAGGCTACTATGTGTAACGGCCCAGGATTGTGATTCCCGGGTTACGTTTCGAGGGATAAAACCCCTCGTTAGGATCTTGCAATCCAGGTACGGGTCGAGGTTTCAAACTCATTTTTATGGTCAGTAATAAAGAGGGATTTCGAACCCTGAAAATATCGTAGGGCCGTTGGGTACCCTTAACCTGTCCTAGGGACTAACTCGCGAAATTCATTTCAAACGGAAGCAAGACGGAAGCAAAATTCAGATACAAAGCGCCACGGCAGGGCCGGGTCAAACCAAAACATAAGTGTGTAATTACCATTTTACTAAATTAGGATATTAGCTAGATTCTTCGATTCGCCAAAAAGAAACCCTGTCATATAGACATCGAGCACTCAAATCTGCAGAGAATACCTTTAAAAAAAGAACGGGGAAAGGAATCAGATCGAGCCACTCATGCGGGACCGGTAGTCCTCGCTGAGGCCACATAGTATGTGCTATACCTAATAAAGATGCTCTAATGCAGTACGAAATTCAAACACACTAGCATGCTCCTAGTTCATAATAATGTGCAGAAATACTGTAAAGGGCCCAAGACAATGCCAAGTGGCATATCCCTCTCCTACCTCCACCCCTTCCGATAGGTGGAGACTGGCCAGCTCGTGAATGCATTCCATCATAATCGGGGGGCACGCATGCCTAACCCGCTCCACAATAAAGCCCGCAGGCATATCATAATATAAGGAAGTTCATGACTCGATTGACTCAGGGTACCCGATGAGGCTGGGCTACCCTATGACCCTAGCAAAGACTCTAGGACTATCACAGATAACGGCCGTTCTGTTTCAAACGCATAAAGTAAACAGATGCTCAATCAATTAGTGAAACCTAAACATGATACTACATGGCATGCTTTTATGCATATGCAACAGCTAACATAAAATGCAACAACAGGCATGAATGTCCAACCTGAGTAAGCCCCCTAGGGAACTTACCTGAAAATGCAGAACAGCAAAATAACGCAAGCAAGGGCCCAAATGCGTGTCCAAAGCAATCCAAAAGCAATACACACCTATCATCAAGCCATTTCCATAAGCCACCGTATCGACGTTCATACATACGAAACACGAGTTCTCACATCGTCAAAACCAATCGATAGTAAAATCGTTTTCAAAACCTTTCCGATACGATCAATCATCAACCAAAAACATTCTTCAAATTTCCTTCTCAAAACCAACATCATCAAGCCAAGACAAAATCCCGATATTTGAAATGACACTTTTAACATAACTTCAAGCTCACTATCAAATAGTTCAAGTTCCGTCAAATCCCTTCTTTAATATCGAATAAAATAATATTTCAAAACTCATTTCCCAAAGCTTCCCAAACTCTTAAATCTCAAGTTGAATGAGCTCATTTTTAAGACAATTTCTCAAATCATATTGTAGAAATAGTCCCGGCATTTTAGTTTCCACACAATAAATCGTTAAAAGGTATTTTCGAACTTGAAATCTCCTTTTTAAATAAGTTATACTCCAATGCTTTAACAAAAGAAATAGGAAACCAAACTCTCTTTATATATTAATAACAATAAATCATCTCATAACTTCCAAAATCACTTATTTACACACCACAAAATACATATTCTAATCACATTATTTTTAAAGCAATTTAAAATGTATAATAATAATTTCAGAAAATATTTTTTCCTCAAAAACATAATATTATAGTATAATAATAACTACAACAATAGATCATATAATATAACTTATATAAAAACCACCTATCTTATAGCAATAAACAATAGACAATAACAATGACCCACCCAGCAGCCCAAGCCCTCACAACAGATGACCCAAAACCCGGATCCAATAAGCCCAACCCGAGCCCAATCTATCAATCTGATTTAATGAAGAACCGAACCGGACCTTAGGTAAACTGAACCGAACCGGTTTAGTTAAACAAAACCCTGAACCGAACCATTGAATAAAACAAAAGCCAAACCCAAAAACCGGCCACTGTTCACTTCCTTCCCCAATCTACTGATTTGAATCGGCAAGGGAAAGAGGGAAAGGGAGGGTGGCTCGCCGGTGGCCTGCACTCCGACCATATCCCGACAACAAAGACACGGATTCGACAAGGAAAAGGGAGAAGGATAGGTTTCTCACCGGGGGGGGGGGTCTTCACGCCCGGAATCAATCGATTTCGCCTCGATCCGCCTCGTCGGAGTCGAGGGTGCTTCGCCGGAGGCGGATTGACACCGGAATCGGCCTAGGAAGGAAGGTAATGGCTTAAAGGCGGAGCTTTGTCGTATTGTGGAACCGAAGGAAAGGGGAAGGCGAGCTTGCCGAGCTTGAAATTGGAGAGCAGGGAAGAGGAGGCTGGGCGGCTCGGCTTCGTCTCGGCGTCGGACGAGCTGCTGCTGGGCTCGGAGGGAGGAGCAATGGAGGTGACTAGGAACTCAGCCCTCGGATTTGGTGGAAAAAGGGTCCCCCGCTTATGCTACTTGGCGGCGAGCTCCTCCTGGCGGCGACGTCGGCGACAGAGGTGCCAAAGTACGGGGATGGCGATGGCTCTGGCTTGAACGACTGAAATAGAGGTAGTGTGCTGGTGCTGGTTCGTCTGCAGAAATGGAGGGGAAGCGAGGAGCAGATGGGGAAAAGATGAAATGAGAGGAGTGTGGGTGTCTGTTTGTGAAAGGAGCAAGAAGACAAGGAGGAATACTATACCCCTACTAGGCTACTACTGGGAAAAATCGAAGAGGGGAGCAAAAGAAACAAGAAAGTGGTCCCAAGTTTGATCAAAAGAATACCCGGAATATAATTTCCGAAACCCGATCTCTTGACCTTATCCCGACTCGATCAAATTTGATTTGTAAATCATTATCGAAATTAAATTAATCTATCCAGACTCGCAACTCGAAAGCGGAATCAAATTCCGTTAAAATCAGAATTCTAAAACGATGCCGGAAGGATTTTAAAATACGATTTTTAAGACGAAGATGAGGATTTTCAAATATCCGAATATATATATATATATATATATATATATATATATATATATATTTATGGCCCAAATCCCTTTTATTTTATTATTTATTAAAATTTATTATTTAAAAATCCAAGCCTTTACACTATGGTTGCAATCTTGGCCCCTTCGCCTAAGTATTGTCCTTCAAGTCTTGGTTCCATTATAGCGTCGAGCCTCTGAGTGTCCTTCAGACGAGACCGAGGCCAATCTACTAGGATTTGCTCTCTTCTAGGGATTGACTTGTCCATACACCGCCTCCCCGTAAGGAGCTCTAGTAGGACCACTCCAAAGTTGTACACGTCGTTCATGGTCGTCAAGTGCCCTGTTATGATGTACTCGGGCGCAACATAGCCTCTTTTTCCTAGAATATTTGTTGTCGAAATGTGTGTGTTGCCATCGTTCGGTCCGTATCGTGCAAAGCCGAAATCTGAGAGCTTGGCGGTGTAGCCCTGAGAAAGAGCAATGAAAGATTTATGTTTAGTAAAACCAATATTTAGCAGGAGATGTATGTTTAGTAAAGCAGCACGAGATGTATTTTGCTCACTGATTCAGCAGACAAGTACATGTACATATATCTTTTTTATCTATATATATATTTTTAATCAAATTAGAGAAATGTAAACAAAATTTTGAAAGTATAAGAAATGAGAATAAATTCTTAGTTTGAGATTGTGAATTTTTTGGCGTATCTTACTTTTGTACAATTGTATTCTAAATCTGCATAATGGTATCTTACTTTTGCACACTTGTATTCTAAATGTGCACAATTATATTCTAAATCTGCACAATTGTATCTTACTTTTGCACCATTGATTAAGATAAGATCTATCAAATTCATAAATTACACATTTAAGTTCTAAAATTGCACATTCAAACTAAAATCTAATTTGGTTCTCCCTAAACTGAAAATCTAATTCCTACACTTTATAATATTAGTCTTGCACTTTATAATCTAATTTTTGCATTTTATAATATTAGTCTTACACTTTATAATACCAGTTTTGCACTTTTTTTTTTAATTTCTAAACTTTTGATTAGGAATGTTGTGTTTCCCTGAAATCTTGCTTAAATTTTGAAAGAATGAGGAATTAAACTCATTTTCATATGAATTATTCATACACTTCATCATTTTATTATTTATACACTTCACAATCTTATTCATGCACTTCGTTTTACTATTCTTGCACTTCATGATCTTATTCATGCACTTTATAATCTTATTCTCGCACTTCATCATCTTATTTTTGCACTTTATGATATTAATTGTGCACTTTAGAATCTTATTCATGCACTTCATATTATTATTCTTGAACTTCATTATCTTATTTTTGCACTTTATAATCTTAATTGTGCACTTCGAAATCTTATTCATGCACTTCATATTACTCCCTCCGTTTGGAAATATAAGTCATTTACTTTTCACACACATTTTCTTAGGATGATAAAAAATATATAAAATATCATTTTGTTTATTTTTTTTAATAATCTTATACTTATTGGTAAAAAGTATTAGATTATTGAAAAAAATTAATAAAAAAATTGATATTTTATATAGTTTTATTATCCTAAAAACTTTATAATCTTACTCATGCACTTCATATTATTATTTATATACTTCATCGTTTTATTTTTGTACTTTATCATTTCTTCCTTGCACTTTATCATTTTATTTTTTCACTTTATAATCTTAATTGTGCACTTTAGAATCATATTCATGCACTTCATATTATTATTTATATATTTCATCGTTTTATTTTTGCACTTTATCATTTTATTTTTGCACTTTATAATCTTAATTGTGCACTTCATAATCTTATTCATGCACTTTATATTATTATTTATACACTTTATCATTTTATTCTTGCACTTTATACTATTATTTATGCACTTTATCATTTTATTCTTGCACTTTATAATCTTATTAATGAACGGAAACAAAAACAAGACACCCATAAATAGCCTATGCGGGATTTGAACCCACGTCTTTGTGCATAGCACATCGCTCTACCATTTTCAGCTAATAGGCTTTTAATGACACATCTCACATATTGATGCAATTATAGAACACAATTGTGCAATCTGAACTATATTAAGTGAAAAAATAAGACATATTAGTGCAATTTTAGATGCCAATTGCAAACACTAGCATCTATTACAATGTGGGATTTCGGTTGAATGCACAACTTGCACAAGCTTAAAGTTGGTAAGCCATAATCTTCAATAAGAAGGGTGATTCAACTTTGTTCCTTGGACGTTGGTAATGCTCTCTCAAATACATAAATGGAGTAAAATACATGGGGATTTCGATTGAATGCACATACTCGAGTGAGCCACCATTTATGCTCCTTTTGTCGTCTTATTCCTAGCCCCAGCAGTAAGCAAAGTTCCTGCACTCGCACTATCATTGATCCAGTGCTGCTCATTGATGGATCAATGCAGTACGAAATCAAAAGATGCATACAAATAACACTGCTTTGTGTTCAAGAAAAAGAAAAGAGAGACCTGCTATGACAGAAGTAGTCGCCATGCTTGGCAACTGTGTCATAGAACTCAAAGGGCCTTCTCAACCTGCATTCATATTTAGCAGCAGCAGCTCGGCAACTGCTGAGCAGTTCATTCAAATACTGAAGCTTGCAGAGTTTGCGAAATCAAACAAAAACCAGAAAGAGCATTCAATCAACATGAAAAGCTTTTAGCGATACAGTAAGAAATATAACACTCGTAAACATAAGAGATACCTCTAGCCAATTTCCAAGTCAATATATAACTACTGGATGAAGATGGAAGAGCATCATGGATTCACTACAGATGATTAATGATGTGGTTCCCTGTTGGAGCCTACAAGGCATGATCCAGGTATCTTCACATGTGTGGTGGCTGCTGCTTGAACCAACAAAATCAGTTGGAGCTGGTGTGCCGAAAATCATCTCCATTTCCTACCATTAAGAAATAATCAACGAGCTCATCTGGTATAACATATACTTTGGTTTGGGTAAATTGAGTATCATTCACATCCGCATTAATTCACCATCACTTCACTAAGAGAACATAGTCTCATCACTAGAAAAAAAAAGGTCGGATGCTCTAAGAGCCTTTATAGGCAGGAAAAATATGTAATAGAAAAAACATGAAGAAACTAGCATAAAATCACCAATTCAATGCAGAAAGAAGATCAACTTCAGTAAGTTACTTTATTAAGCTCAGCAATGGTGGATTCAACACCATAGCCACTCTTGCCACTGAAGAATCTTCTAGATTGAGAAGCCACCACCAGAAGCTGCAGACAAAACATTTCCGCCTGAACTTCACAAGTTACTTACCTACATTAGCAAATTTGATAATAAGAAATGGAAAGTTGGTTGAAGCATTTCGTCAAACACTTGTGGGCACAACCCACACAAATCATCAATCAAGCCTTAACAAGTGATATCTAATTACATCTGAACAACAGGAAATTAAAACGCTCCCTTGGCCAACGCCGCATCCTCATATATACATCTCGACGACGCTCCTTTTGCTAACATTTTCTCACTCATCGATTTTGAGGTCTCTCCACTCAGGACAGTACCACTGTTACAAGAATATCATAAATTGCAGCTCTTTGCAGCGAAAGAGAGCGTGATTGAAAAGACCATGTATGAGAACAAACTATGTGAAAAAATTGAACCCACTTTTATGATTCATCTTGTTTACTGTGCCTAACACACCACGACTGGATCAAACACACCCATCTCTCTATTCTCTCTCTCTCTCTCCCCCCATACTCGAATACTCAAACTACGTCGTTGACAATTCTCAACACAACCAACCAGGTAAGATGGGAGTTGGGCTATGCTTAACACACCACAGATTGGGTAAGAAGCATGAACAGACAATGTATAACATCACTGCCTATTTGCCATCAGAGTTGCAAGGTCCCCAAACCGCACTTAGTGTGAAACTAATCAAGCTCTAGAATGAAAATCAATAACAAATGAACATAATACCTACCTGATTGTTAGATGATTTAATCAGCAACTATGCTATGTCTGAACATAGCTATTTAGGTACTTAAGTCAGAATACACTACAATGCAAAAGTCAGTTAGAACCTACATCTTTGTGCGTAGGCACAACGCTTCCCATAATAAGTAATAAAGCATGTGCAACTATCAACAAATTGCCCTCAAAGTAGTTTATATCATTTTCAGCAGAGTGCAGTTCTAAATCCACTTATAAAATCTTCAGAAAAAATAACTCATCCGCTAATGAAAGACAATCAAAGCAATTTCAAGCTACAACCTTTCCAATCCATTCCAATCAAGCCAAATCAGTATTCATGAAGCAAAATCGATTGGCAAAAAACAACAAAACAAACTGCAATATTCAGGCAAGCAAAGCAGTCAATAATTCAATCAATTAAGCACAAATTCAGCCTAGCCCTACCAAATGGAATCCTTACCCGATCATCCGAGACACAAGAAAGCCGCAAATTCAGCATTATTAGACGTTTAATTCAATGATAAAAATCAAAGCATTGGAGAGAAGAACCTGCACTGGCTGCACTGCACTTACCTGAGGCAAAATCGGGGTTGAATTCGACGACCTGCCATATCTCCTCCGCCATTGT
>OY998251.1:15703212-15715712 GCA_963922045.1 Persicaria maculosa | reverse complement strand
CAAGCAACCCATGAGAATCCTAACAGACCCAACATCACCCCGACAAAACAAAACCACATCATCCGCAAACATGAGATGAGTGATCCTCATCTGTTCACACTGCTGGTGGTAGTGGAACTCCGGCCTGTCCGTCTCCGCTCTAATCAAACGAGTAAGGAACTCCATGCAAATCACAAACAGGAGGGGAGACAAAGGATCACCTTGTCGAAGACCCCGCTTGCCGATGAAGTGACCATGTACAGTGTGGTTGACCTTGACCGAATAGGACGCTGATGTAACACACTCCATGACCCACTCAATGAATCTCTGTGGCAAGCCAATACTCCTCATAGCAAATCTCAAGAAGGGCCAAGTGATCGTATCATAAGCCTTCGCAAGATCAATGTTGAGGAAACATCTCTTCGTATCCCTCCGAACATTGTATCTCCGAAGTAGCTCCTGCACAAGGAAGATGTTATCCGTCATAGCCCTCCCCGCAACAAACGCGGCTTGGACCGGATCAATCACATAGCCTAGACATCCTCCGAGCCGCTTAGCCATGATCTTCGAGATAATCTTATAGACCACATTGCAGCAAGAAATGGGTCTATAGTGCTCCACTCGACTAGGGTTCTCACTCTTCGGAATAAGCGAGATCGTGGTATGGTTGAGCTGCCGAAGGAGTTTCCCATTAGCAAAGAACTCCTTCACCGCCGCACAAAGCTCTCCTCCAGTCACCTCCCAGGTGGCCTTAAAGAACTTCGAGGAGAAACCGTCCGGCCCTGGCGCTTTCGTGTCATCAATCGAGTGCAGAGCCTCTTTGATCTCCCTGTTAGACACACCTTGCACAAGGAGACCGCAATCCTCCTCCGTAACCGAAGGTCCCTCAGCAAACATCCCCTCCTGTGGTTCCGTGGTGGGAACTTCCGAACCAAACAGCCCCTGGAAGTACTCAATGAACTCACTCGCAACCTCACCCTCAGAAGTGGTAGGTGTACCATTCCGTCGGATGACGGAAGCAATGTGATCCCGCCGACCATTTGCCTTCATCAAGGCATGGAAGTATCTAGTGCACCTATCCCCCTGGAGCACATACGTCGCCTTCGCTTGTTGCCCAAGGAAGGTCCTCTCAGCCTTATTAAGCCGCTCCGATTCTTTCTTCGCACTCTCGAGGTGCCTCAAAGCAATCTCTGACTCCGGATTCAATCTCATGCTATTCATGGCCTCGGACAGGGCCTCATTAGCCGTCGCCGCCCTCGTAGAAATATGGCTAAAAGCAAGCCTATTCAACTCCCTCAACGGCGCCTTCATCCCACGGATCAAAGCACATAAACGAAATTGGTACGTACCTCGGAGCGGAGTCCTCCAATTAGCACTAACAATGTCCATAAACTCCTCATGCTCGGCCCACATATTATGGAACTTGAAGGCCCTACCCTTCTCCACCTCATTCCTACTCACCGAGACAAGAGCCAGCTTGTGGTCCGAAAGAAACCACTTGTCGACATAGTGAACATGACACCCAACCTCACTCCCATGCCACCCATCATTGATCAACACACGGTCGATTCTACTCCAAATCTTCCCATCGGACCAAGTGAAGATGTCGGAGTTGGTGGTGTGTGCATCCTCGAGCCCAAGCCTTTGGCACGCGGCCAACATGTCCCTACATTCCCTCATATCAACCGGCCTCCCATTGATTCTCTCCTCCGCCCTCATCACATTGTTGAAATCACCAAGGACGATCCAAGGAAGGGAGTGGCTCGACATAAGTTGCTCCACCCACTCCCAAATCCGACTCCTATGGCTAATAGTAAATAAACCATACACAAAGCAAGTGCCATACCTCTCTCCCGAAGTCCGATCCGTCACAATGCAACCGATGTGTTGAGACGAGGCACCAATCACTTCAAGATCAACATGACACGGATCCCACATAACAAGCACTCTCCCACGGTGATCTAGGTGGAAGTTAGAGGAATACCTCCACCCGGGGAAGTGAAGTCGCATCCAAACCTCCACGGCACACATATCATTCTTGAACTTGGTCTCAAAAAGACCGAACACCCTCGCACCACTCTTCACAAGCTCCTTCTTCACACCATTTTGTTTCCGGGGATGGTTCAACCCCATAACATTCCAAGCTAACATCTTCATAAAGACACCTCCGAATTCCCGGTGCTACCCCGGTTTTGTTTCATCGCTCTAGTTTCCCTAGCGATCCTTTCCGTCCCCTTAGCCTCACAAATCACGCCACCAACCATCGTAGTAGTTGCAGCCGGAGGTTCCAAGCTCTTCTCCCTCCGTTGCTTCCTTCTTCTACTCCTTGAAACCACCTCAACAAATGGTTTCTCCACAACCTCTTCCTCCACTCCCACGTCTTCGGCATGAGAGTCGTCCGATCCATCATCCTCCTCGGTGCTAGCATCATCCTCATCCGACGAAGACACATCGAGGCTTGAGTCATCCTCCTCACTACTCTCACAAGATTCCTCACCTTTGCTCTCATGTGTTTCACTCCCCTTGTTCTTATCCCTCTCGCTTTGTGTTTCACTCTTGTTAGTGCTTTTCTTGGTAGTAAGCACTTGTGTATGCACTCTAGAGGCCGAAGCATGACCCCCTTTTGATCCTTTCCCCCCACTCTCCAAGGATGCCAAGCCCTTAGGTGTTTCGGTGGATGAGGAAACGACGCCCGCTTTCCGGGAGTTTTGACCCTTCACGACGTGGGAGCTTCCTCCTTCCAATCTCGGGTTCACCTTCTCAAGGTCCTTCCCCTTAGGCGCAGCCGACCCTTTAGCATAGGTGGACCTCGCATTCACACCCACGGCCACCCTCTTCTCCTTGAACGAGCACTCCTCCATCTTGTGACCAAATGTGCAACACTCGGCACAATAGAGCGGCTCATTCTCAATCAAGAAAGTGCAAGCTAATGTGTCCCCATCATCAAATTCAAGTTCAAGAGCACGAGTAATGGGATTAGCAAAGTTTACCTCAACAAGCACTCTTGCATAGGAGCCCCTCTTGCGGTCCTCCGTGACCTTGTCCGTGTACAACGGCTTGCCCACATGCGATGCCACCCGTCCCAACACTTCTTTCGTCCAATACACCACCGGTAGCCCAAAGATACGAACCCACAAAGGAATCGTTGCGATCTCCTTTCTATTGAAAGCAAACTTGTCCGGCACCGGGCGGAGGAGTAGAGGTTTACCATTGATGAAGTATGGACCTCCTTTTAGCACCTTCTCATAAGCATCCTCCGATTCAAATTGGAAGACCATCCATCCGGCCTCCTCACGGTATCGGGACTTAACTCCCCAAGACTTCCGTAGTTCATTGATCGCAAAGTAGCCCGGAAAGAAGCCAACATATTGGCCTAGCAAGGACCACCCCCACACTTGTTGCTTAGGAAGAGCTTCCGAGCACTTGATTTGAACCTTTGTAGACGTAGGCTTGACATACTCAAGCCTCCCTCCAAGCCCTGAGTTCATGAACACCCTTTCCGACCTCCTAGCCCACACGTTGGTCTCACTCTTCCCACCCTCATTGTTGGGTGTAGTTCCGAGCCTCCCGTTAGCCTCCGGTTTGGACACCCTCGGCTTGAGAGGTGGGAACTCCACCTCTATCTCCTCATCCACATCCGACAAGGTAGCCCGAGAATGAACCCGCGCCACCTCTCCCCCTTCCTCCATCACGGCCTTACCCTTGAGCTTCTTCCTAGCATCCTCACTTTCATTAGTGTGGCTTCCTTTCGATGGCTTCTTGTTCAATACCATCAAAGGTTCCACGGATGCTTTAGTGATATCCACCATCGGCACCAATGTCACCTCGCTCGAGTTTTTCTTCTTGCTTACAACCGTATTATCCTTAGCAACGTTCGGACCTTCTTCGGCGTTATCCTTGGCCACATTCATAGCCGCCGTCAGAACCGTGGCCTCCTCCCCGGGAGCCTTCTTGTTCTTCTTAGCCATCAATTCCGAGGAAGGAGAAGCCCCCTAGCCTCAAAACCGTCCAGGTTCAAGTAAGATCCCAAGGATCCTAACCAATCCCACAGAATCCGGAAAGAATCCACACCAAATCGGGAAAGAATTTTGAAATTCCTCCACCCAATCTTCAATCAAGCCGTCACCAATGGCGGAACCACCACACTCCGGCCAAGAGGATCAAGGAAAACAGCCACCTCTCACCTTCCACCACCGTCGACAAAGGGAATCCGACAATGGTGAAAAGAAAAACCGGCAAAAACACTTAAAACGAAACGAAAAAACAAGTTTAACTCCGATTCGATGGTGGCTTCGTGAGGATAACCACCATGAGACACAAGGGGTTCGAGAGGAATCACCCTTGCCGGAGAAAAACCAAGGAGGAGGAGGAGATTATTGAATCGCCGGAAATCGCCTCAAAGAGGAGAGAGAAGAGAGCACACATGCATAAATGGGCATGGGGTTTTTTTCTATTGCAAGTTTTTTGCATGGGGTTTTTTTCTATTTCAAGTTTAGGATGTTAGGAATCCTCGAAATTTTTTTGTTTGGAACTTTTCTCATAAAATCCGAAAATATCGGCCAATGCCATAATTGGTGTCGGGTGCTCCGAGGTGTCCGATTGAAACTTTTATTTTTGGAGTTCTAGTGATCCAAATTGCATGGGGTTTTTTTCTATTGCAAGTTTAGGATGTTAGGAATCCCCAAATTTATTTTATTTGGAAAATTTCGCACAAAAATCCGAAAATATCAGCAAGTGCCATAATTGGGGTTGGGTGATCCAGGGTGCCCGAGCACCGGTGTCTGAGGTGTCCGATCACCCGTGTGCGAGGCGTCCGGGGTGTCCGCGCACCGTGTCCGAGCACCCATGTCCGAGCAGCCTTGTCCGAGGTGTCCGAGCACCTGTGTCCGAGGTGCCTCAGCACCCATGTCCGAGCATCCGAGGTGCCTGACAGGCCTAAGGTCGTTATGCCAAATCAAAGTAAATTCCTAAGATGCAAACTATAACAAGTATAGTAGGTAAGTTAGGGTCGAACCCACAGGGAAACAGAATCAATTGTAAGAGCAAGTATTATTACCCAAAAGTAACCGATTCAAGGGGGAGTTTTGTGTGTAAGCAATGGTGACAAAACAAGTTGCAATAAGAGGTTGCGAATATATGATGGAAAAGTATCACACCAGGTAATTATCCGCACAACAATTGAGATGGTTCATCATCGCATTCTATGAATCTCAAGTTCTAATGTCCAGTAATTGTTCTCAATTCATATCGTGTAATAGCTTTTAGTCCTACCAGTCCTAAAAGCACTTATCACCAAATTACAAGGGAAAACCTTCACCGAATAATAAAGCGATAGCGTTCAAACATGAATTATGATGAGATACAAGCGATTCTAACAACCCGTTAAAATAGCCTGCAATCGAATCTCCTTCACAATCTACCACAAGCAACCCGCGTATGGTGATTGTGTTTGCTACAATGAATTTACAACCCCAAACCTGGAATTGGAAACCCTAGCAATATGACTAGTATCAATAAACCTAGGTGATCAATCCAGATTAACCAATAATAAGCAATCAAGCAATAAGCTCAGGAGATCGAAACAATTAACAAAGGACGAACAAGAGTAGAATACTCACAACCAAATCAATCGAAGGCTTCAAAGAACCAAGTGCAACAAAGGAGAGTTAGTTCTCCATAGGGTTTGTGAGATGAAGAAAAGGAAACTACGTCTCTGGAAAATAACCTAATTCCTCTCTTGCCTTCTCGGCCTATATAAACTAATTAAGTCGGGTTTAACATCCCGTAAAAATATAATATTAAAACTAATAAGATAGGGAAAATCGGATAAGAATCCGACTCCAGGGACCGACGCGGGCGCGCCAGGTAGCAGCGCGGGCGCGTCAGACTCCGACTTGGGCGCGCCAGACTCCGACTTGGGCGCGCCAGTGGATCGTCTTTTGACTTCTATCTGATGCAACGACGTAGGCACTTCCTCCTAGCAGCGCGGGCGCGTCTGTAGCAGCGCGGCCGCGCCAAGCTCACCAGCTTCCAGCTGCTTCCGAACTTCTTCAACAGGTTCCGATTCGATCTACAAGATAACCACAAATTTGCGCAGAATCCGAACTCTTCTAGAATAATCATAAGATGCAATTTAGTAACAAAGAACGAAAGAAATGCAACCTATCTAAGCTAAAAATGCCTATAATGCCTATCTAATATATGCATTATCAAATTCCCCCACACTTAACCTTTGCTTGTCCTCAAGCAATGATAGAATGAACATGAATCAATGTATCCCACAAGAAATCCCTTCAAATTTCAATCCTTATCAAAAAGCAACATTATAGCAGGTGAACACACAAACCAAGCAAACAAACGTCATAGCATGTATTTTAGTGATCAAAGCTCAAAAGTAGACATCATCCAACCTCACCAGAGATATGTGTTTCACTCATGTGTTTAGGCTTTTAAGTACAATTCTCAACTCAAACCATTCATGCACTAAACTCATAGACATTGACCACCATATCACCAATTCTCTACCGAAATGTCATTACTTGCGGGACACAATAAAGAAAATAAAATGCAACACTTTTTTTTTTTCTTTTTTCTTTGGTTTTCTTTTCTCTTTTTTCTTTTCTTTTTTTTTTTCTTTTTCTTGTCTTGGTGCTTCCTTACGCGAAGCGCAAACATGGGTGTCATGAATGGCCCCGGTCTATCAACACCTCAACCTATTAATATGAAGTCCACTTGAACACCTTTTGACGCAAGTTGCAAACATGGGTGTCATGAATGAACCTGGTTACTCAATGATCAAGCTTTCTTTCCTAGTGGATAGTTTTCAACACCTTTTTGCGCGAATCATACCCATGGGTGTCATGCGTAGACCCGGTTACTCAGTGCATCAACCATTGCCACCTTATTCACTAAATATGCATAAAATAAAAAGACTCAAAATATAAACATAAACTCCGCAAGCAACAAACATGTGCATCGGTCTTCAAAAAGAGATACTGCCGTCAATACCAAGAGGTAGCAACACTAGGCGAGTAATTCACACAATTGAGCAAAAGAATTCAAATAAGGCCAAACATTCTCACAGGGTCATGTTTTTAGGACTTCAATCGTACTTTAGCTCAATCATACATGCTCAATTATATTTGCTAGCTCACGTTCCACAAAAATCAAATAAAGACAATAATCAAAACATCCAGAACTCCATGGGATTTTTATGAATCATGCTAGAAATTTAAAATAGAGGACAAACCAAGCCAGATGGGTATTTGAATAACACATATGTATGAAATGCATGCTCTATTTTTGGATTTTTTTTTTTTTAAAATACGAAAATAAACAAAAATTAATAAAAATGATTACAGAAATTAAACATGATGCATAAATTTAAATATGATCTCCTATATGCATCTATATATAGAATTCCTCTCCCCCACACTTAAAGTTTTCATTGTCCTCAATGAAACAATAAAGACAACAAAAGTAAACCAAATACAATCCGGGTGAAGGAAAAGAAAAAGGAAAAAGAAAGAAAAACTTACCTCGGGTTGCCTCCCGAGAAGCGCCTTTGTTTCAAGTCGGTAGCTCGACATTTTAGTTGTCCATTTAAGACTCACTCGGACATCGTCAGTGCCCTCAGCAGCAAATCAAACTCTTGTGCACACCCTCTAGGTAAACTAGCACTACATACGAATAAGTTGAAGTCAAAGTACGTCCTCAACTCCTCATAAGCCCGAGCCTGATTCCCCGCCGCGGGTATGTAGAACCACCAATTCAGTTCCATTGGCGGTATGTCAAAATAATGAGCCCAAGGATCAACATAATCACCGAACTTCTCACCATTGCAAAAGATATCAATTCTTTGCTCATGAGCCACAGAAATTAGCTCCGGACTTGGTTCCTTGATAGGCGAGCTCGAGACCATCTCATCGAACGAAGGAGACAACAAATCATATGGAATCTCATGCGTCGACTCATGACACTCCATGTCAGGAAGTAGTGTACTCTCCTCTTCATCGCCGAAGAAACTGTCATCATCTGCGAACATGTCCTCCTCCCCCAAAACATTATCATGCTCATAGCTCAAGGGCAGGAGAGGCGGTGGGGTGGACTTGGATGAACTCAACGAAGAAGGAATGGGAATCACGCACTCACCTTCATCGTTATGACTTTCTAAGCTTCCTTCGGGTGTGACAAACAGGTCATTGCCACTCCATAGGGTGTTTGTGGTGAGGCTCTCTATCGGGTTAACCACCGGTTGAGACGGTAGTTCACTCGCTTCACATGCTAGAATCTCATTCCCCACTTGGACCATTTGGTGCACTCGTTCACCTAATTCCGCGATCTGTTGACACAATTGCTCATTCTCCTCATAAGAATACATGGATAGATCATCTGAAGGTGCGTAAAAGTAATCCATCGGTTGAGGTTCTTGGGCAAATGACACTTCCTGCGAGGCCTGGTGACCCATGTAGCAGATAAGATCCCAAATTCCCGCCAAACCTAACCGTGCTAGACTTCCCCCGCTCATGTATATAGCACACGCCTTTGTCTCAGCAGTCATCCCATCTACAACGCAGACAACCATATCTCGCAAACTATCGTGGAAACCCCGCTCATTGCGGATGTCCACACACCTCTGCAACCTAGTGAGATATAGGTGAAAGTTCTCACCTTCAAACTGCGATAATCTCAACATGTTAAACTGTTAGTAGCACATGTGTTGTGAACCGTAAGACAGGTTCACAACAAACGGGTAATAAGACAAACAAGAACAAAGATAATCCGTTTCCCCGGCAACGGCGCCAAATTTGACAGGCCTAAGGTCGTTATGCCAAATCAAAGTAAATTCCTAAGATGCAAACTGACAGGCCTAAAGTCGTTATGCCAAATCAAAGTAAATTCCTAAGATGCAAACTATAACAAGTATAGTAGGTAAGTTAGGGTCGAACCCACAGGGAAACAGAATCAATTGTAAGAGCAAGTATTATTACCCAAAAGTAACCGATTCAAGGGGGAGTTTTGTGTGTAAGCAATAATGATAGAACAAGTTGCAATAAGAGGTTGCGAATATATGATGGAAAAGTATCACACCAGGTAATTATCCACACAACAATTGAGATGGTTCATCATCGCAT
This sequence comes from Persicaria maculosa, assembly GCA_963922045.1. NCBI lineage: Eukaryota > Viridiplantae > Streptophyta > Magnoliopsida > Caryophyllales > Polygonaceae > Persicaria > Persicaria maculosa. Next base: position 15,706,599 of record OY998251.1, on the reverse strand, counting down.
TCTATGAATCTCAAGTTCTAATGTCCAGTAATTGTTCTCAATTCAGATCGTGTAATAGCTTTTAGTCCTACCAGTCCTAAAAGCACTTATCACTAAATTACAAGGGAAAACCGTCACCAAATAATAAAGCAATAGCATTCAAACATGAATTATAATGAGATACAAGCGATTCTAACAACCCGTTAAAATAGCCTGTAATCGAATCTCCTTCACAATCTACCACAAGCAACCCGCGTATGGTGATTGTGTTCGCTACAGTGAATCTACAACCCCAAACCTGGAATTGGAAACCCTAGCAATATGACTAGTATCGATAAACCTAGGTGATCAATCCAGATTAACCAATAATAAGCAATCAAGCAATAAGCTCAGGAGATCGAAACAATTAACAAAGGACAAACAAGAGTAGAATGCTCACAACCAAATCAATTGAAGGCTTCAAAGAACCAAGTGTAACAAAGGAGAGTTAGTTCTCCATAGGGTTTGTGAGATGAAGAAAAAGGAAAAATACGTCTCTGGAAAATAACCTCATTCCTCTCTTGCCTTCTCGGCCTATATAAACTAATTAAGTCGGGTTTAACATCCCGTAAAAATATAATATTAAAACTAATAAGATAGGGAAAATCGGATAAGAATCCGACTCCAGGGACTGACGCGGGCGCGCTAGATAGCAGCGCGGGCGCGCCAGCCTTTGACTTGTTTCTTCCATCTGGTGAATCGACGCGGCCAATTCCTCCTAGCAGCGTGGGCGCGCCGATGGCAGCGCGGCCGCGTCAAGTGACAGCGCGGGCACGTCAGCTTCACCAGATTCCAGCTACTTCCGAATTTCTTCAAAGGTTCCGATTCGATCTGCAAGATAACCACAAATTTGCGCAGAATCCGAACTCTTCTAGAATAATCATAAGATGCAATTTAATAACAAAGAACGAAAGAAATGCAACTTATCTAAGCTAAAAATGTCTATAATGCCTATCTAATATATGCATCATCAAATTCCCCCACACTTAGCCTTTGCTTGTCCTCAAGCAATGATAGAATGAACATGAATCAATGTATCCCACAAGAAATCCCTTCAAATTTCAATCCTTATCAAAAAGCAACATTATAGCAGGTGAACACACAAACCAAGCAAACAAACGTCATAGCATGTATTTTAGTGATCAAAGCTCAAAAGTAGTCATCATCCAACCTCACCAGAGATATGTGTTTCACTCATGTGTTTAGGCTTTTAAGTACAATTCTCAACTCAAACCATTCATGCACTAAACTCATAGACATTGACCACCATATCACCAATTCTCTACCGAAATGTCATTACTTGCGGGACACAATAAAGAAAATAAAATGCAACACTTGGGCGCGCCAGTGGATCGTCTTTGGAAAATAACCTAATTCCTCTCTTGCCTTCTCGGCCTATATAAACTAATTAAGTCGGGTTTAACATCCCGTAAAAATATAATATTAAAACTAATAAGATAGGGAAAATCGGATAAGAATCCGACTCCAGGGACCGACGCGGGCGCGCCAGGTAGCAGCGCGGGCGCGTCAGACTCCGACTTGGGCGCGCCAGACTCCGACTTGGGCGCGCCAGTGGATCGTCTTTTGACTTCTATCTGATGCAACGACGTAGGCACTTCCTCCTAGCAGCGCGGGCGCGTCTGTAGCAGCGCGGCCGCGCCAAGCTCACCAGCTTCCAGCTGCTTCCGAACTTCTTCAACAGGTTCCGATTCGATCTGCAAGATAACCACAAATTTGCGCAGAATCCGAACTCTTCTAGAATAATCATAAGATGCAATTTAGTAACAAAGAACGAAAGAAATGCAACCTATCTAAGCTAAAAATGCCTATAATGCCTATCTAATATATGCATTATCAGTGCCCGAGCACCCATGTCTGACCATCCGAGGTGTCCGAGCTCCCATGTCCGTACATCCGAGGTGTCCGAGCACCCGTGTCCGACAACCCATGTCTGAGGAGCCCGAGCACCCATGTTCGAGCATCCGAGGTGTCCGAGCACCCGTGTCCGAGGTGCCCAAGCACCCATGTCCGAGGTGCCCGAGCACCCATGTTCGAGGTGTCTGAGCACCCGTGTCCGAGGTGCCCGAGCACCCATGGCACCCGTGTCCAAGGTGTCCGAGCACCCGTGTCTGGGGTGCCCGAGCACCCATAGCACCCGTGTCCGAGGTGCCCGAGCACCCGTGTCCGAGGTGCCCGAGCACCCTTGTCCGGGGTGCCCGAGCACTCATGTCCGAGGTGCCAGAGCACCCATGTCCGAGCACCCATGTCCAAGGTGCCCGAGCACCAAGGCACCCTAGGGCACCAAGGTGTGGGCAACAACCTTTGGGACGCCGGACATCGGACACCAAGGCACCTGTGAGCCGGGGTGCTCGAACACCATGGCACTACGGAGCCCTGGTGCTCGGACACCAAGTCACCAGGGAGCCCAGGTGCTCGGACACAAAGGCACCAGGGAGCCGAGGTGCTCGGACACCATGGCACCGGGGAGCCCAGGTGCTCGGGCACCAAGGCACCAGAATGCAGAGGTGCTCGGGCGCCTAGGCTCCAGGGTGCCAAGGTGCTCGGGTGCCTGGGCTCCAAGGTGCCGAGGTGCTCGGGAGCCAAGGGACCGGGTGCCCAGGTTATCGGGCAAAAGACTTCCGGGGTGCCGAGGTGCTCGGAGGCATGGGATCCGGGGTGCCAAGGTGCTCGGACACCTGGGCTCCGGGGTGCCGAGGTGCTAGGGCGCCAAGGGGCCGGGTGCCGAGGTTCTCGGGAGTCAGGCTTCCGGGGTGCTCGGGTGGAGTCATCAGACATCGGACATCGATCACCTAGGCCAATGGGCGCCGAGGTGCTCGATCACCAAGGCACCGGGATGCCAGGGTGCTCGGGACATTGGGACAACGGACATCGAGCATTCTCATGGGGCATCGTTGGGGGTGCTCGAGCAAAAAGTGCACGTGGTGTGTCGAAATATGCCCCAAAAGCTTCCCATAGGCTCCCAAGCTCATTATAAAATTTTTGATTTTTTCGAGTACCTCACCCCCCCTATAGTGCACTTATAGCAGTTTTGCCACCAACACCAGTAGATACAGGTCCTTTGGAGGCAGGTTATACAAAATTGAAACTTTTATTTTTGGAGTTCTAGTGATCCAAATCGCATGGGGTTTTTTTCTATTTCAAGTTTAGGATGTTAGGAATCCTCGAAATTTTTTTGTTTGGAACTTTTCTCATAAAATCCGAAAATATCGGCCAATGCCATAATTGGTGTCGGGTGCTCCGAGGTGTCCGATTGAAACTTTTATTTTTGGAGTTCTAGTGATCCAAATTGCATGGGGTTTTTTTCTATTGCAAGTTTAGGATGTTAGGAATCCCCAAATTTATTTTATT
>OY998251.1:15680712-15685712 GCA_963922045.1 Persicaria maculosa | reverse complement strand
ATGGAGGGGCAATTACCTGTGTCATGCTCCCTTGTGTGCTCCCCTGACCACACCATTGTTACCTCTGTTCCCACCCCCCAGCTCCCTAAACTACCTGAAAACCATACATCATGTACTGCTTCCCTCCCTTCTGATCAGAATGGACACCAGGTTAAAGATGGTATATCTGTTGAACAAAGTAACACAAGTTCCTCTCCTTCTCCACCCCTGAGCTCAGCTGCTTCAGATATCACCCCCCTCCCCCCCAGCAATGGCCAACAAAGATTGGAGCCAACTCCATCTGAAGCCTATAGGCCTAACAAAGCTAACCTGGCTACCACTGCTCCCTTACTTCCATCCCCCACCCTGGATAACACCACTAGCAGCATCACACCTCCCCCTAACTCTAACACTGCTACCAACCTGCAAGGGGCATGGGCTCTCAACCATAACCTCACTGGTACTCATAAGAAAGCTAGAGGATATAAACTTGAATTCGAGGCCTCTGGGACTGGAGATACTATCAAAGCCTCCAAAAGTGACTGTTTATCATTGGAAGAGGCTTGGGGTTTCTCCCTAGTTGGATATGTGGTGGGACGTTTTCCTGGACTCCAAACAATAGGGAAAATTAAAGACAATTGGCCAAAACATATTTTTAATAACCAGGGAGGATGGCTCATGTTCAAGTTCTTTACTGAAGAGGATAGAGACCTAGTTTTAATGAAAGGACCAGTGACAGGCCCTGGTTATACATTACTCCTCAAATGTGTCCCAGAGAGATTTACATTTGACAAAGCTCTCTTCTCAAAGCTGCCAATATGGATAAGAATTCACAAGCTCCCAACTGAGTTCTGGACAGCTGCAATGCTACAGAGAATAGCTTCAAAAATAGGGGACCCTTTGATGACAGACTCATACACTGAGCAGAGGTCCAAACAGCTATTTGCAAGAGTACTAGTGGAGATGGATTGCTCTAAGGAGCTCAAAAAAGCTGTTCATATAGAATTCAATGATGCTCCTGACCATACATGTTTTATTCAGTATGAGAATCTACCTCCTAGATGTAACAATTGTCATACTTATGGACATGAAACTATAAAATGCCCTGCTACAAAGGCCACTGCACAAGCTAGACAGAGACAGGTGTACAAAGAAAAGGAACCCCCAAGGTTCAACCCTCATGTCTCTCAGCCTAGCACCTCCACTGACCCCTCCTTGGGCTCTGACCCCCAAACCTCTACCACTCCTAGCTCCTCCCTACTTGAACCCCAATTACCCCCTACCCTAGCTCAAACTGAGCATGGAAACCATACTGATCACCCTCCCCCAATAGATGTGGGGACAACCACTGTTATTAGCTCCACCCCCCCCCCCCCCCCTCCTCCCCCTCACACCTTTTCTTCTTCAGCTTCTATTTCACCAAGTAATCTCCCTCCCCTCCTCCCAACTCCTTCAGAAGGGTTACCTGCTATCATTCACCTCCCCCCTCCTACTCAGATTTCCCCTCTCCCCTCCCAAGCATCTAGAAACACATCCCCTCCTCCTGTTTCCCAGATGACAAAATCCATTGTCAAATCCTCCCTCTTCTCTTCTATTGAAAGGATTAACAGATCCTACCAAAAGAAAAAAGCTACCTCCCCCCCACCTGCAAGAGCAGTAAATTTGAGGTATGCTCAGGATGTCTACAGATGCTCTGAACAGAAAATGGATTTTGAAATGAGGAGAATAGAGAAAGAGAAAAGGCAAAGCTCTAAGAAGAAAGTTAGCTTTGCTGACCAAAACTCATTTCAAATCTTGGAAATATCAGAACAACATCAGGAGCCACCAGTCCCCCCTCTCTCCATCACAGATGCAAGAAACTCTCATGACATCGGTCTAGATCCAGGAGTATGCAGAGAATCACAAAGACATGATCCTCAAGGGCAGCTACAAGTTACATGGAATCAGGAAGACAGAGTGGAAAAGGTAAGAAGGAGTTCTAGACTTAACAAACAAATCCCTCAAATCTCTCAAGTAGAACAAACAGATCCTGATGCAGAAGAGAGTGATGAGGAGACAGATGGAAACTATCAAGAATTTGAAAACAAAGAGGTGGTGCTAGGACTAAAATATTGGCCGGTACATGGATGTGAGAAAGAAAACAGTGGTGAAGGGCCTAGCACCCTTATCAGACCTTGTAAATGATAGTTTCCACTTGGAATGTGAGAGGTTTTGGCAGCTCCTCAAAACACAAAGCTGTCAGAGATTCTTTAAGAGAAAATAATATAGTTTTTATGGGTATTTTGGAAACAAAGCTTGATGAAAGTAAGTTACAGGCTATCATGGAAAAAGGGTTTGATCAATGGAGTTTTCTGCATAATTTTAATCAAAGCCCTGCGGGAAGAATTGTTATAATCTGGAACTCTCAGAAAGTGGATTTTGAGGTTTATAAGATCACTGAGCAACTCATTAGTGGAAGAATAACTTGCAAAACTACTAGAAAATCCTTCTATATTGCCCAGGTTTATGGTTTACATACAATTGTGAAGAGAAGAGGTCTATGGAATGAATTAAGAATTGAAATGACTACCAGACCTGGTGCTTGGCTAGTACAAGGGGACTTTAATGCTATTATGAGGTCCTGTGAAAGAAGGAATGGCAACACTGTCACAGCTTATGAAGTGGCTGATCTTTGGGACATCTGTACTGAGCTAGACCTATATGATGCAATGAGTCAAGGCATGGATCATACTTGGTTTAAAGGTAAAAAGTCCACAAAAATAGATAGAGCCATGATTAATGGTACCTGGGGTTCACTAAGTCTACACTGCCATGCCCATTTCTTACTCCCTAGACCCTCCTTTGATCATGTGCAAGTCTTAGTAGAGGTTCTTGAACAACAAACTCACAAGACTAGACCTTTTAAATACTTCAATATGTGGGGAAAAGCTGATAATTTCCAACAACTTGTAAGAGACCACTGGATTTTTCATGGAAATGGGTCTAAACAGTTTATACTTTGCAAACTTCTTCAGGGTTTAAAAGGTCCTCTAAAACAGCTGAATAAAACTAATTTCTCACACATAAAGGAAAGAGCCTCAGCTGCTGAAAAAGAGTATGAAAATGCCTTTCTAGCTGTAAGGAATGACCCCTCTTTAGACGAGCTACTAAATGTTATGGAAATTAGTAAAAAGAAAGCTTTAAAACTAAAAGAAGCTGAGCTGAATTTCTACTCCCAACTTGCCAAGACAAAACATAGTTTTGAGGGAGATAGATGCACTGCATACTTTCATGGTGTGATGAAAAAGAATATGAAAAGAAACCATGTGAGTTCCTTGATTAAAGAGGATGGAAACTCTACTATGTCCATGGAAGAGGTTGAACAACAGTTTGAGAATTACTATAAGCACCTCTTAGGAACAGAAAATGAAACTGATAATGTAGTGGAGAGATATATCTATGATTGGGGCTCAGTGCTGAGTAATGATAAACATGAGGAGCTGATAAAACCTGTTTCACAGGAGGAAATTAAATCCATTTTATGGAGCATAGGAGATGACAAATCTCCAGGGCCTGATGGGTACACTTCTAAGTTCTTTAAAGACACATGGGGCACTACTGGGCAACATCTCACCATGGCTGTGTTAGAGTTCTTCAATTTTGGTAGTCTTTTAAAGCAAACTAACCACACCTCAATTGCCCTGATTGCCAAGAAGAATAACCCCTCTTATGTGTCTGACTTTCGTCCCATTTCTTGTTGTAATGTGTTTTATAAGATCATCACTAAAATTCTGGCTAGTAGATTAGGCCCTGTGCTGAAAGATGTCATTTCTCCATCTCAAATAGGTTTTATAGAAGGTAGAGCTATGTGCGAAAATGTCATGCTTCTCCAGGAACTCATTAGGAAATATACTAGAAAAAGGATTAGCCCTCGATGTATCCTAAATCTGGATATCAAGAAAGCCTATGACACAATATCTTGGAAGTTTATAAAGCAAATGCTAACTCTTCTTAACTTCCTTGATATTTTTATTTGCTGGATTTTAGAATGTATATGCTCTACTTCTTTTTCTGTCAATGTGAATGGTGGTCTACATGGTTTCTTCCCAGGAAAGAGAGGCCTAAGACAAGGTGATCCAATTTCTCCACTCATCTTTGTTCTTTCTGTTGAATATTTATCTAGGGTGCTAAGATGCAAAACCAGACTTCTAAAGTTTAAATTTCACCCCAAATGTGATGCCCTTCAACTGTCCCATATTGCCTATGCTGATGACATAGTCCTACTGTCAAGAGGTGATAAGGAGTCTATGAGTATACTCCTGGATGCTCTAGACCACTTTTCTGCAGTGTCTGGACTAATTTTGAACCCCACAAAATCTTTTTACTACCTTGCAGGGTCCAACAGTGCAGATAAAATGTACCTGGCAAACAGATCTGGCTTCTCTCAAGGAGAATTCCCTTTTAGATACCTAGGCATTCCTATTTCTTCTGGCAAGCTTACAGTGTCTCAATTTTCCCCACTCCTGGACAAAATTCTTACAAATTTTAGTTATTGGAACTCAAAAACTTTGTCCTATGCAGGGAAGGTTGAACTGATCAGATCTGTTATACAAGGCATTCAAGCATTTTGGTTTTCCATGGTTCCTTCTCCATCAACTCTTATTGATAACATTAATAGGCTTTGTGCTAAATTTTTGTGGAAGTCTCACAGGATAAAATGGAGAGATGTATGCCTCCCTAAAGAAGAAGGTGGATTGGGCTTAAAGGATTTAAAAACTTGGAATGATGCCTTCTTATCAAGACTCTTATGGGACATAATCAGGAAGAAAGATAGTCTTTGGATAAGATGGATTCACCATCAATATTTACATCAAGGAAGCTTGTGGAATTGGCAAGTGCATAGTAAGAATGACTCACCCCTCATCAAAATTTTTTTATCTATTAGGGATACTATACTGTTTTCCACAGGTTCCATTGATGAAGCTGTAATGACTATCCAAAGCTGGATACATGGAGGAAAATTCTGCATTGAAGATGCTTAC
>OY998251.1:15665712-15670712 GCA_963922045.1 Persicaria maculosa | reverse complement strand
AGAAAGTACAAGACGGATCACACCATCAATAGGCATAAGCTCCTCATCAAAGATCGCGACATTCCTGGCACGCCAGATGTAGTAGACCGTCGTGGACAGCGCAACAACTCTAGCTCTGTCCAAGCAACCACTAGTCCTCGCCCGTCGACGGAGCCACCTCAAGGCCCTTGGTATAGAACTCGCAGAGTTGGGAATGCGGAAGTGAGCTCTAACCGCCGACCAGATGGCGCCAGCATAACTACACTGAAAGAACACATGCTCATGAGTCTCTATCTCCTCCACCGAGCACAGCGGACAAGCAGGATCCGCGTCAAGGAACCACATGCGGTCATACGTAGAAAGCCTACCCAAGACAGCCAGCCATAGGATAAACCCATGCTTAGGAGTACCTAAGCCCGACCAGACCTCCTTGTGCCAACGCACTCGGTCTCCATGCTCTCTCAAAGCCTCATAAGCAGCTGATACTCGAAACTTCCCCCCCGTGCACCAACCATCCAGCACCTCCCCCAACTCCACATTAGCCCCCTCAAGGACCACTATACGATCACGAGTCCGAAGGATAGCTTTCACCAAGAGGGAATCGGTTCGGTGAACTAACCAATCCTTCGGCTCCAAAACCTGGAGGTACTTGTGCCTGATCCACTTGATCCAAAGACTATCACGAGCAGCGACAATATGCCACAGATGCTTGGCCATAAAAGCCTGGTTCCAAGATCTCAACTCTATCAAACCAAGACCACCCTCTCTCCGTGGCTTACACACACTCGTCCATCTAACCTTCGGCCAGCGCCACAGAAATGAACGACACATCGTCTCAAGGTCCTTGAGGACCGTATCAGGCACCGGAAGAATGCCCAACCAGAATCCTGCTACCCCCTGCAGAACTGAAGCAATCAACTCCCTTCTTCCCGCAAAGGAGAGTGTGCGTCTCGACCAGGCATTCAGGAGCCCTCTCATCTTATCCAGAAGTGGTTGGTAATGCACAACTCGCAGCCCATGAGGACTAACAGGAATCCCCAGGTATCTAAAGGGAAAAGTCCCAGTTCCAAAGCCAGTCTCCGCTCTCAAGACCTCTGCCTCATGCTCAGGAACTGATGCCGTGTACACAGCAGACTTCTGCACACTCACCGCCAGGCCAGACATGCCCTCAAACTTCCTCAAGCAACCCATGAGAATCCTAACAGACCCAACATCACCCCGACAAAACAAAACCACATCATCCGCAAACATGAGATGAGTGATCCTCATCTGTTCACACTGCTGGTGGTAGTGGAACTCCGGCCTGTCCGTCTCCGCTCTAATCAAACGAGTAAGGAACTCCATGCAAATCACAAACAGGAGGGGAGACAAAGGATCACCTTGTCGAAGACCCCGCTTGCCGATGAAGTGACCATGTACAGTGTGGTTGACCTTGACCGAATAGGACGCTGATGTAACACACTCCATGACCCACTCAATGAATCTCTGTGGCAAGCCAATACTCCTCATAGCAAATCTCAAGAAGGGCCAAGTGATCGTATCATAAGCCTTCGCAAGATCAATGTTGAGGAAACATCTCTTCGTATCCCTCCGAACATTGTATCTCCGAAGTAGCTCCTGCACAAGGAAGATGTTATCCGTCATAGCCCTCCCCGCAACAAACGCGGCTTGGACCGGATCAATCACATAGCCTAGACATCCTCCGAGCCGCTTAGCCATGATCTTCGAGATAATCTTATAGACCACATTGCAGCAAGAAATGGGTCTATAGTGCTCCACTCGACTAGGGTTCTCACTCTTCGGAATAAGCGAGATCGTGGTATGGTTGAGCTGCCGAAGGAGTTTCCCATTAGCAAAGAACTCCTTCACCGCCGCACAAAGCTCTCCTCCAGTCACCTCCCAGGTGGCCTTAAAGAACTTCGAGGAGAAACCGTCCGGCCCTGGCGCTTTCGTGTCATCAATCGAGTGCAGAGCCTCTTTGATCTCCCTGTTAGACACACCTTGCACAAGGAGACCGCAATCCTCCTCCGTAACCGAAGGTCCCTCAGCAAACATCCCCTCCTGTGGTTCCGTGGTGGGAACTTCCGAACCAAACAGCCCCTGGAAGTACTCAATGAACTCACTCGCAACCTCACCCTCAGAAGTGGTAGGTGTACCATTCCGTCGGATGACGGAAGCAATGTGATCCCGCCGACCATTTGCCTTCATCAAGGCATGGAAGTATCTAGTGCACCTATCCCCCTGGAGCACATACGTCGCCTTCGCTTGTTGCCCAAGGAAGGTCCTCTCAGCCTTATTAAGCCGCTCCGATTCTTTCTTCGCACTCTCGAGGTGCCTCAAAGCAATCTCTGACTCCGGATTCAATCTCATGCTATTCATGGCCTCGGACAGGGCCTCATTAGCCGTCGCCGCCCTCGTAGAAATATGGCTAAAAGCAAGCCTATTCAACTCCCTCAACGGCGCCTTCATCCCACGGATCAAAGCACATAAACGGAATTGGTACGTACCTCGGAGCGGAGTCCTCCAATTAGCACTAACAATGTCCATAAACTCCTCATGCTCGGCCCACATATTATGGAACTTGAAGGCCCTACCCTTCTCCACCTCATTCCTACTCACCGAGACAAGAGCCAACTTGTGGTCCGAAAGAAACCACTTGTCGACATAGTGAACATGACACCCAACCTCACTCCCATGCCACCCATCATTGATCAACACACGGTCGATTCTACTCCAAATCTTCCCATCGGACCAAGTGAAGATGTCGGAGTTGGTGGTGTGTGCATCCTCGAGCCCAAGCCTTTGGCACGCGGCCAACATGTCCCTACATTCCCTCATATCAACCGGCCTCCCATTGATTCTCTCCTCCGCCCTCATCACATTGTTGAAATCACCAAGGACGATCCAAGGAAGGGAGTGGCTCGACATAAGTTGCTCCACCCACTCCCAAATCCGACTCCTATGGCTAATAGTAAATAAACCATACACAAAGCAAGTGCCATACCTCTCTCCCGAAGTCCGATCCGTCACAATGCAACCGATGTGTTGAGACGAGGCACCAATCACTTCAAGATCAACATGACACGGATCCCACATAACAAGCACTCTCCCACGGTGATCTAGGTGGAAGTTAGAGGAATACCTCCACCCGGGGAAGTGAAGTCGCATCCAAACCTCCACGGCACACATATCATTCTTGAACTTGGTCTCAAAAAGACCGATCACCCTCGCACCACTCTTCACAAGCTCCTTCTTCACACCATTTTGTTTCCGGGGATGGTTCAACCCCATAACATTCCAAGCTAACATCTTCATAAAGACACCTCCGAATTCCCGGTGCTACCCCGGTTTTGTTTCATCGCTCTAGTTTCCCTAGCGATCCTTTCCGTCCCCTTAGCCTCACAAATCACGCCACTAACCACCGTAGTAGTTGCAGCCGGAGGTTCCAAGCTCTTCTCCCTCCGTTGCTTCCTTCTTCTACTCCTTGAAACCACCTCAACAAATGGTTTCTCCACAACCTCTTCCTCCACTCCCACGTCTTCGGCATGAGAGTCGTCCGATCCATCATCCTCCTCGGTGCTAGCATCATCCTCATCCGACGAAGACACATCGAGGCTTGAGTCATCCTCCTCACTACTCTCACAAGATTCCTCACCTTTGCTCTCATGTGTTTCACTCCCCTTGTTCTTATCCCTCTCGCTTTGTGTTTCACTCTTGTTAGTGCTTTTCTTGGTAGTAAGCACTTGTGTATGCACTCTAGAGGCCGAAGCATGACCCCCTTTTGATCCTTTCCCCCCACTCTCCGAGGATGCCAAGCCCTTAGGTGTTTCGGTGGATGAGGAAACGACGCCCGCTTTCCGGGAGTTTTGACCCTTCACGACGTGGGAGCTTCCTCCTTCCAATCTCGGGTTCACCTTCTCAAGGTCCTTCCCCTTAGGCGCAGCCGACCCTTTAGCATAGGTGGACCTCGCATTCACACCCACGGCCACCCTCTTCTCCTTGAACGAGCACTCCTCCATCTTGTGACCAAATGTGCAACACTCGGCACAATAGAGCGGCTCATTCTCAATCAAGAAAGTGCAAGCTAATGTGTCCCCATCATCAAATTCAAGTTCAAGAGCACGAGTAATGGGATTAGCAAAGTTTACCTCAACAAGCACTCTTGCATAGGAGCCCCTCTTGCGGTCCTCCGTGACCTTGTCCGTGTACAACGGCTTGCCCACATGCGATGCCACCCGTCCCAACACTTCTTTCGTCCAATACACCACCGGTAGCCCAAAGATACGAACCCACAAAGGAATCGTTGCGATCTCCTTTCTATTGAAAGCAAACTTGTCCGGCACCGGACGGAGGAGTAGAGGTTTACCATTGATGAAGTATGGACCTCCTTTTAGCACCTTCTCATAAGCATCCTCCGATTCAAATTGGAAGACCATCCATCCGGCCTCCTCACGGTATCGGGACTTAACTCCCCAAGACTTCCGTAGTTCATTGATCGCAAAGTAGCCCGGAAAGAAGCCAACATATTGGCCTAGCAAGGACCACCCCCACACTTGTTGCTTAGGAAGAGCTTCCGAGCACTTGATTTGAACCTTTGTAGACGTAGGCTTGACATACTCAAGCCTCCCTCCAAGCCCTGAGTTCATGAACACCCTTTTCGACCTCCTAGCCCACACGTTGGTCTCACTCTTCCCACCCTCATTGTTGGGTGTAGTTCCGAGCCTCCCGTTAGCCTCCGGTTTGGACACCCTCGGCTTGAGAGGTGGGAACTCCACCTCTATCTCCTCATCCACATCCGACAAGGTAGCCCGAGAATGAACCCGCGCCACCTCTCCCCCTTCCTCCATCACGGCCTTACCCTTGAGCTTCTTCCTAGCATCCTCACTTTCATTAGTGTGGCTTCCTTTCGATGGCTTCTTGTTCAATACCATCAAAGGTTCCACGGATGCTTTAGTGATATCCACCATCGGCACCAATGTCACCTCGCTCGAGTTTTTCTTCTTGCTTACAACCGTATTATC
>OY998251.1:15640712-15653212 GCA_963922045.1 Persicaria maculosa | reverse complement strand
CTGGTACCACAGAACTTTTCGAAAGATTATCGAGCTGACCTCACAATACCAAATTGGTGATACCATTCTCCTCCACTACTGCTTATCACCTCCCCACCTTGCAAATTCCTTAAACGGTGGCGCCCTAGAAATACCCCTCTTTTCTAGGGTTCACTGGTCAGCAAACCTGATTCGAAGACGCACCTCCTGATTCTCTAGGTGCAAATTGAAGGCGGCAATCTCCCCACCTACACACCAAACACTCTTAGCCTTCTCAATTTCCCGAGATAGTGAGTGTGGGAAAAAGCCCCAAATATACGAGTGTTCTGAGGCACTACCCTGAAGGCGAATAAGACTCTACAGAATAGGGTTGCTAATACTCACAGGAAGCACAAATTGACTACTTAGTGACCTCTTCCAGACACCAAAGAAGAGTCACCCTTGAGAATTGGGGAGCTAGAATTAATTCCACAAAACCCCCAATTTTCTAGGGTTCTTGGACGACAGAGGCAGCTCTCAGCAAAGAAGTGGACTGAAAATGAACAAAGAGGCGACCCCGGAATCAAGGAAGAAGGGTGTATGCCTTACCCCGACGCCAATCTCAACTGCAAAAGGAGGACAATCAAGCTCCAAGCTCACTGTCCTGGGTACCTTACCGAAGATCTCCCTCTTTCCCCAGCAAAAATCAAGACCACAGGAGCAATGTAATGACAGTACTCCACCAGGTTCATCCCCTTGCTCAGTTTTTGTGCCCTATGAGACTTCAAAGGTGACACCCTCTTCCTCCCTTCCCCCGGTGCTAGCCGGGTCCGCTAGGCTAGATAATGATGTGGAAAAGATCCCAATAGAGGGACAAGTTGATTGTTCTATGGTAAAGAAGATCCCAATGGAGGGACAATTGATTTCTTTAAATTCATGCTCTCAGAAGATCCCAATGGAGGGACAAGTTGATGTTTCTTCTTCTCCTGTCTTAAACCCAAGCAAGGATCCCAACCCCTCATTAGTTATAGATAACCCTTCCCTGGGCCTTACACAAGAAAAGTTCACTGGGTTAGCCAACACTGCAACTTCTGATGCTCAATCTTTGGATAGGCTTCCTAAAGATAATCTAATAGAAACAAACTCTGCTCAGGCTGTGAACTTGATCTATGCAACTGGAACCTCTCAACCTACACAGATTCCTACCAATCCTGACCCTAATCCCTCCCTTGCCCCTCACTCTACCCCTCCTACTCACCCTCACCAGCCCACCCCTATTACCACTTCTGTGCAGAACCCTCCCACTTGCCCAGCCTCACAAGAACCAACTCCTACAGAGGCCTACAGCAAAACTAGTGGTACTTCAACAAATAATACTTCCCCTTCCTTACCACACACCAATCCTACTCCACCTCAAGGTGTATGGGCTTTAAACCACAACTTGACTGGTCAACACAGGAAAAGTAGAGGTCTCAAGTTAGAATTTGAAGCACCAGGTCAAGGGGATACTATAAAGGCCTCAAGGAAAGACTGTCTCTCTCTGGAAGAAGCCTGGGGTTACTCCTTAGTGGGGTATGTTGTAGGTCGTTTTCCAGGTCTGCAGGCAATAGGAAAGATAAAGGATGGATGGCCTAAGCATCTCTTCAACAACCAAGGTGGCTGGTTGATGTTTAAATTCTTCACAGAGGAGGATAGGGACACAGTGCTAATGAAGGGCCCCTTTACTGGACCTGACTACACCATGTTGCTGAAATGTATTCTTGAAAGGTTTACTTTTGACAAGGCACATTTCTATAAGCTCCCTGTGTGGATCAGAATACACAAGTTACCAACTGAGTTTTGGACACAAACCATGCTACAAAGGATTGCTACCAAGATAGGTGACCCCCTAATGACTGATTCCTATACAGAACACAGATCTAAGCAACTCTATGCCCGGGTATTGGTGGAAATGGACTGCACTCTAGAGCTCAAACATGCCATACATATAGAGTTTGATGATGCTCCGGACCATAAATGCTTCATTGAATATGAAAATCTCCCTCCAAGATGCAACAATTGCACATCTTATGGACATGAAACCAATAAATGTCCAGCAGGAAGGAATACAGCTCAGGCAAGGGGCAAACAAGGCTCTCAGAGCTCATCTCAGGCTACTGCCACAAAACAGAGACCCCCTCCCCCTCCCTCTCACCATAAACCCTCCTACTAACAAGGAACCTAACTCTGCTTCCCAACCTCCTACCACCACCCATGAACCTGCCTCTCAGACCACTGGTCAGGATGCAACCCCTCAACACACCTCTTTGTCTGCAAATGATTTACCGCCCACTTGGGGCTGCAATCCCAAACAACCCGACTCGCCGACAGCGCCTCGTGGTGCGATAGGGTCCGGACACAACGGGGCTCTCACCCTCTCCGGCGCCCCGTTCCAGGGGACTTGGGCCCGGTCCGTCGCGGAGGACGCTTCTCCAGACTACAATTCGGACAACGAAGTCGACCGATTCCAAAGATGGGCTCTTCCCGGTTCACTCGCCGTTACTAGGGGAATCCTTGTAAGTTTCTTTTCCTCCGCTTATTGATATGCTTAAACTCAGCGGGTAGTCCCGCCTGACCTGGGGTCGCAACGGTTAGGAGGTCCTGACGCCACTCGAGGGTGACGCGGTCCTCCTCGGGTTCTTTGAGCTCCCATGGGCCGCCAAGGCCACGACGCGATGCTCGAGGCACAAGGCCACGAGTAAACCACCAAACGTCGCGGCGTTTCGCGGCCACGGGGTCTGTGTTTAGGCCGACCGCGAGCGAGGAGCGCACGGGGGGCCACAGTCTGCCCCCGATCCCAGTGGTTTGGGTGGGGAGCGACGCGGTGCGTGACGCCCAGGCAGACGTGCCCTTGGCCCGGAGGCTTCGGGCGCAACTTGCGTTCAAAGACTCGATGGTTCACGGGATTCTGAAATTCACAACAAGTATCGCATTTCGCTACATTCTTCATCGATGCGAGAGCCGAGATATCCGTTGCCGAGAGTCGTTCTAATGTATCGAAACGACACGACGACCCACGCGCACTTCGGGCGACCGAGGGGCGTGGGACGCGGTATTGTTCATGGTCCTTGGCGCAATCCGCGCCGGGGTTTGTTCGTGCTTGGAGGAGACCGGCCCACTAGGAGCCGAGATCCCGCCGAGCTCGGGGGACGCCGTCGGTTTGTGGCCGAACGACGTCCGCCCAGTATTTGTAAACGAGTTCACGGGTCTTTATGCTTGTGCATGTTTCGACAATGATCCTTCCGCAGGTTCACCTACGGAAGCCTTGTTACAACTTCTCCTTCCTCTAAATGATGAGGTTCAGTGGACTTCTCGCGACGTCGCTGGCAGCGAACCGCCCACGTCGCCGCGATCCGAACACTTCACCGGACCATTCAATCGGTAGGAGTGACGGGCGGTGTGTACAAAGGACAGGGACGTAGTCAACGCGAGTTGATGACTCGCGCTTACTAGGAATTCGTCGTTGAAGACCAACAATTGCAATGATCTATCCCCATCACGATGAAATTTCAAAGATTACCCGGACCTGTCGGCCAAGGTGATAGACTCGTTGAATACATCAGTGTAGCGCGCGTGCGGCCAAGAACATCTAAGGGCATCACATACCTGTTATTGCCTCAAACTTCCGTGGCCTGGAAGGCCATAGTCCCTTTAAGAAGCTAGCTGTGGAATGATCACTCCACATAGCTAGTTAGCAGGCTGAGGTCTCGTTCGTTAACGGAATTAACCAGACAAATTGCTCCACCAACTAAGAACGGCCATGCACCACCACCCATAGAATCTCGAAAGAAAACGCTCTCTTCTCTCTCCTCTTTTGGGCGATTTTCGGCCTCCCTTGGTGGTGGTGCTCCGCCTTGCCCTCTTCGTTATTTCTCCCTTGTTTCTCATCGGCAATCATGGATTTCCGTCCTCCTCCTCCTTAGAAGTAAGGTATGTTGTGCTCTTCAATGGTGGTAAGTACTTCTTCTTCCTCTTCCTCTCGCCTTCCTCCTTTTCTTTCTTCTTCCTTTCTTGCTCTTGGTTTGTTTTCGACTTTTTCTCCCTTTCTCCCGTCCTAGTTTGTTTTATTCCTGGTTTTTCGTTTCTTTGTTGGGTTTGTGTTCTTCGTGTTATTCAGTTTTGGAGCTTGCCTCTCCGGTGAGTTTCTCTTTGCTTCCTTTGTGCTTTTCGTTTTGGTTTCTTTCCTTGTTTCTTGCTTCGTTTTGCTTCTTTGCTTTGCTTGTGTGATGTTCTAAGGTATCATGAGCAAGAGAAGTAAGGATCTTGGAGGTATGGGGGGGGGGGGGGGGGTGACCCTTCCAAATACCTCAAGGATTCTCCTCTCATGGATACTAAGAAAATTGGCGACAAGAAGAAGGTGAAGAAGCCTAAAGCTCCCTCATCAAACGGTGGCATAGAAGATCCGAATGCTATAGGATCAAGGTTGACAAGAAATGGTGGTAAAGCTATCAATGAAATGAGGAAGAAAGCTTCTTCTTCTTCGGCACAAGGTAAGAATTCTGGTGATTTGAACCTTAATGTTAACACCTATGATGATTGCGACAAAGCTACTCATGGGAAGAACAAGAACAAGGAGCTTGAGGGTGAGTTCTTCCATGAATTTGCGCAAATTGCCGACAAAGTTACCCCTCCTCTGGCCAAAACACCGCCACAGCACCACCACATGCCGGCTGAGCCACCCCTTGGAGCAGTTGGAGCCCCCATGGATCCTACAATGTTGGGAGCGGATGCATTTAATGCTTGTCTTGAGAAGGAACATGGCTCAACTCCCCTTGAGTCTACATTCATGGAAGAGAGTTTGAATTCAAATTCAAACCACATCCAATTTAATGAAGGAGTTAATGCTCAGGTTAGTTCCCAAGACCAATCTATTTTGAATTCAAATGCTATTATGGTTAACCATGAGAATGGCGCCGAAATGTTTGGATATGGAGCCAACCCGGAAATCTTGTACCCCAAGAACCCCCCCTTCACGGATGGTCCCTTGATCATTGAGTGTGTTCTTGACAACCCCGGAATGATGGGCAACGTAGGCACTAAGACATCCGAGCTCATAGGCACCCGGGCTCCTATCGCTGGCTCCAAGCCCACGCTACCGCTGGAAGCCTTGGCACCTATCGCTGCTAGCGAGAGCAGCCCCAGGATGCCTACCGCTAACGCGGGAGAGGGTACCGGGGAGCATGTCGCTGCTAGCGAGGTGCCAATCGCTACCGCGAGTACTGGCACCAGCGAGGGAAGCCTATCGCCTGGCGCGCTGGATGACTCCGAGGTCTCCGAGGAAGCCCGGGTGCCTAAGCCTAGCGTGCAGGCGTCTCCCGCTGCCAGCGATGGAGACCTTGTGAACGCGGGTGAGGCCAAGCCTTCCGAGGACGCTCCCAAAAGCCCCGAGCTCCAGCGGGACGCGTCCCTTGATGCTCGTGATCCCCATGACCCTCATCCTACGACCTCGGCCAACGATGGAGATCTCCAAACAACTAAAGGCCCGGCTTCAAGCGATAGCAATGGTAATCCTCCGGTTCAAGGTACGTCCTCCCAACCCCTAAATGTTTGGTTTGATAAGTCTAAGAAGATCTTTATGAACACGGGTGTTGGAGGTAAGATTGACTATTTTGAGGAGAACAAATCTAAAACCGTTGTTGAGATTGACATGAGTGAAGCTATCCCTAGCCATGAGGTATGGGGATGGACTCTCTTGGGTCAATATGTAGGTTATCACCCGGGAAACTTCAAGATTAATGAGATGAGGAGAGGATGGGGTGTTAAGTCTAAGTACTATGAGGAGAATGGATGGTTTGTCTTCTCCTTTGAGACGGAGGATGCGGCTAATGAGGTGCTCAAGGGTGGTCCATATTTCATCAAGGGCCGCCCTTTCATCCTTAAACATGTCCCGGAGATGTTTGCCTTCACGAAGAAGGAAGCGGCTACGGTGCCTCCTTGGGTTCGCATGATGGGGGTCCCCGTCAACTTTTGGACACACAATGTGATTGGTAAGATTGCTTCCACTCTTGGCAAACCTCTCTATGTTGATAAAGTGACCGAGGAAAGAAAGAAAAAAGCCTATGCTCGCGCCCTTATTGAGATCAACTTTGCCGAGCCAATCAACAAAGAGGTAACCCTTTCTTGTAGCAACAACGCCAAGCTTAATGTTTCCTTCTATATTGAGCATGAGCCAAAGTATTGTGGTAAGTGCTTCACCTTTGGCCATAACCCTTGTGAATGCCCTTTGAGACCCAAAGCTACTAACTTTTCGTCTAAGAATGAACCACCTAAGGCAAATTCTCAAGACAAAGGAAAGGGGAAGGAGCAAGAGAAGGTGGTTGCTAGCCAACCCAACCCTTGTGGCTCATCCGGGTTAACCATGGAGGAGAAGTTGGCCGCGGCCAATGGAAAGGGAAATGGAGATTCTAGCAAAGACAACAACATGGACATCAACAATGAAGGAGCTAGCACCACCACTCAAGAAGAAGCCAACAACAAGGTAAATATCACTCCTAACGACACCCCTCCTTCGGCCAATACTAATTATGGTAATGATGATTCTAGGTCCAAGGCGATGAATGGAGGGAAACTGGATGACGCAAGGAAAGAGAGTGCTAGGAAAAGGAGGAGGCCGAAAAACAAGAAGCCAAAGGAGCAACCGCCAATGCAAGAGGAAGGAGAGATGGGAACACACTTGGAAACAAAGGTAAGTACCCCTCCCAATACCTATGTCACTAGATCTAACTCTTGTCCTCCCATGGATAGGTTGAGGAATGATGTTGTCGTAAGTGGCACTAGTTTGGACCTAGATGTGTCGTCTTCGGATGGGTTGGAAGACCCAAATGATGAAGACTACGTATCCGTCCATACTTGCCCAAGCGAGAGTGAGATGGAGGAGGAAAACCAACCGGGCTTCACCAAAGTTATGTCTAAGGAGGAGAAGAGGAGATTGGCAAAGGGGAAGATTGAAGGTAGAGTGGTGATTTGTGGGTTGAGGGCCGAGCCCAAATGGCCCTCAAAACATGGATCAAACGCTACCTCGGCTTCCAAGGACGGAAAGGGGACCCGGAAATCCAACAACGGGTCTTTATGAAGATCATTGCATGGAACGTGAAGGGGTTGAACCAACCCCTGAAACAAAATGGTGTGAAAAGCTTGGTTCGGAAACATGATGCTAAGGTTTGTGGCTTCCTCGAAACTAAAGCTCACGAAGGTCGTTTTGATATTTCTAGATTTATGTCTTCCCACTTTCCCCTTTGGGAACATGCCTCTAATTTCCACCTAGACCCTAGAAGAAGGATGCTCCTTGTGTGGGATCCCAACTTTGTCCACTTAAATGTGGTTGAGGTTGGTGTCCAACACATGGGCTGCATTTTGAAGGATAAGTCTACGGGTTTTGAGATGGGGGTGTGTTTCATCTATGGACTCCATTCGGTGGTCCATAGAAGAGGAATTTGGGAAGCTTTGGATAACCTCTTATGCAGATTTTCACTCCCTTGGATGGCTTTGGGGGATTTTAACAATGTCATGAGCTTTGAGGAGAGGATAAATGGCGTCCCGGTCACAAACTATGAGTGCAAGGACATGGTCAAAGCTTGCCAAAACCTTGGTTTGATCGACTCTCCCTTCACTAGTGATAGTTTGTTTACTTGGTCGGATGGGAAAATTTCTAGCAAGATTGATAGGGTGCTTATTAATGCCGAGTGGGTCAATTTGAACCTCTTTTGCCACACTTACTACCCGGCTTCGTGGGAGCTCTCCGACCACAAGCCGGCGGTTGTTTCTTTGTGTAGGGATGAGAGGAAGAAAGGTGGAATGTTCAAATTCCTCAACCTTTGGAGCCAAGATGAGAAGTTCCTTGAGATTGTAAGGGCTAATTGGAATGTGCCTAGAGGTGGGTCATTCCAATTTCGCCTTTGCAAACTTCTCAAGGGGCTTAAGAGACCCCTTAAGGCGCTGAATTTCAAAGAGTACACCCATATCACCGAGAGAGCCAAGAGAGCCAATGAGGGCTTGGCATCGGCAATGGAAGAGGCGATGGCTAACCCTAGTTGTGACGATGCGAAGGACGCCTTGACGAGTGCAAGGTCCCTTGCTATTCGACTCAACAAAGCGGAACATACCTACTTGAGACAACATGCCAAAGCTAAGTATATTCTCCTTAGTGACCAATGCAACAAGTACTTTCATTCTCTAATGAAGTATAATAGCCATCGGAAGCACATTGTCTCTATGACTAAGTGTGATGGGTCTATTACTACTTCGAGTCTAGATGTTGCAAATGAGTTTGTCAAATACTACAAAAACCTTCTTGGTTGTGCAGGAACGGATGTGGAGATTGATAACTCTTGGTTTGCTAGAGGAGCCTCTATTCGTGAAGAGGACAAAAGCATGCTCATGGCGCCGGTCTCGAATGAGGAGATCAAGGCGGCTTTGTGGAGCATTGGAGAGGACAAGGCCCCGAGCCCGGATGGCTACTCTTCTTGCTTCTTCAAAGCCTCATGGAATGTCACGGGACCGGAGCTTTGCGCGGCGGTCAAGGAGTTCTTCCGGAATGGGAAACTTTTGAAACAAATGAACCACACGATCATTAGCCTTATTCCCAAGAAGGACGAGTCGACTAGGGTGGAACATTTTAGGCCGATCTCTTGTTGCAATGTAGCCTATAAGGTCATCTCTAAGATCCTCACCTTGAGGCTTGGGAAGTGCCTTGGCTATGTTGTTGATCCGGCTCAAAATGCGTTCATCCCTAATCGTCTCATGTCCGACAATATTTTTTTAGTTCAAGAACTTCTTCGCAAATATAATGTTAAGCGTGACACTAGGAGATGTTTTCTTAACATCGACCTAGCTAAGGCTTATGATTCTTTATCGTGGAAGTTCTTACGCTTTGTGTTGTGTGAATTAGGCTTCCCTCCGGAGTTCATTGCGTGGGTGATGGAATGCGTTGAGACGACCTCCTTCTCCATCAAAGTGAACAACGACATACATGGCATGTTTGAAGGTAAAAGGGGACTTAGGCAAGGTGATCCACTCTCTCCCTTACTCTTTGTCTTAGCTATGGAATTCTTTTCTAGGATTGTCAAAGTTGAGACTAGTAAGGTTGGTTTCCATTTCCACCAACATTGTGAGAGTGTTAGGATTGCCCACCTAATGTTTGCGGATGATATTGTGCTCTTTAGCCGTGGTGATTTGAGTTCGGTTAGGTGCTTGATGACTTGTCTCCACCGCTTTGAGAAAGCTTCGGGGCTTTCGGTCAACAAGGAGAAATCCTCGGCTTTCTTGGCCTCGGTACCTTCCAATGAAGCGCAAGCTATTTTGGAGGCGACGGGGTTCAAGAAAGGGGAATTCCCCTTCCGCTACCTTGGGATTCCCATCAGCCCCCACGGCCTCCGGGTGACGCACTATGGACCTCTCTTGAATGAGATCGGTAAGAAGCTTTCTACTTGGGCTGGTAAGCATTTGTCCTATGCAGGTCGTAGGGAGCTTATTGCTTCGGTAATCCAAGGGACGGAAGGGTTCTGGCTCTCGGTCCTTCCCGTCCCGGAAAGCGTCATGCAAGCTCTCATAAGCTTGTGACGTTCCTTCCTTTGGAAAACGCCGAGAGTGAGATGGAGCAAGGTGTGCAAACCTAAGCAAGAAGGAGGACTTGGGCTGATCGACATTAGGCCTTGGAATGATACCTTCATGTGCAAGCACTTATGGAGGATAAAAGAGAAGAAGGAGAGCCTTTGGGTGCGCTGGGTGCATCACAGGTACCTTGCGGTGGTGGAGGTGGAGACTTGGGAAGCCCAACGGCGTGATTCACCGCTCATCAAAGCTATTGTTGAAGTAAAGAACAAAATGCTGATTTTGAACTCTAACCTTAACAGTTTGCTTGTTGATTGGTGTGATGGAGAGAGATTCAAGGTCAAGAGAGCTTATGAGGAACTTCGGGACAAGGAAGCCAAAGTCCATTGAGATAAGGAAGTTTGGGCTAAAGGAAACACCCCGAAGCATAGCTTCATCCTTTGGCTCGCTACCTTGGGTAAGCTCCCTACCTTTGATAGGCTTTTCTTTCTCGATATTGAACATGGGTGTAGGTTTTGCGGCGAGGACACCTTGGAGACCCACGACCATCTCTTCTTTGAATGTCCTTACTCTAAGGGCATTTGGAGGAAAACGAGAGAGCGGTTCTCGATTCCGGAAGGAGTTGATACCTTGGCGCATGGTCTTAGGTGGCCCCGGTGACACAAAAGGAAGAAGGGATGTGATGCCAAGGCTAAAACCTTTGCTTTTTCAGCTGCCATCTATTTCATTTGGCATGCGCGGAATGCAAAGGTTTATGACGACAATCATATCCCCGAGGATGTGGTGGCTAGGCTCATAGCAACCCATGTCTTTCGACTCCTTCATGACACCTTCTCCCTGGATGATGTTGAAAAAATCTAAGCTTGGGCTCTCTTGGAATATCTCTTGGTCGTCGTTTGGTTGTATAGATGTGGTTTTTGGATGGTGTCCTTGGGCCTGCGTGCCTCTAGTGCCTGCGTGCACTCGGGAACCATCTTCTTTTGACTGGGTGATGGCTTGTGTCCTTTTGGGTGCCTGCGTGGCCCGGGAACAAGGTCTTTTTGGTGTATTTTGGAGGTGTGTTGGGTTTGTTTACCCTAACCGCTCCCCTTTCTTGTTTTCTTGGCATTTTGTGTGTGCTTGTTCAAGCTGTGTCTTGAATGAGGCATACATTCGCTATTTTATTTTAGCTTTGAACCCTTGTTGAGTCTTGGCTGCGTCCGAGCTCAAAAAGTGGCTCGAGCTTCTTGATGTATGATCCTTTGGATCCCCCCCATTCTTTCATTAATATTTACATAAACCTCCCCTCACCCGGACTTAGTGCCGGGGGGGTTGGCTTCGTCGAAAGAGCTCTCAGTCACTCTCCCACACTACCCCCTTACCAGAAGGGCAGAATGTACACTCAGCCACTCTCCCACTAAGTAACCTTCCCCCCCTCCTCCCAACACCAACAGATGGCCTACCCTCTACCATTCACCTCCCCCCTTCTACTCAAACCTCCCACCTCTCCTCCCAGCCCTCTAGAAAATCCACCCCTACTTCTATTTCCCAAACTACAAAATCAACTGTCAAATCCTCCCTCTTCTCCTCTATTGATAGGATAAATAGAGCCTACCAAAAGAAGAAAGCCTCTTCCCCCCCCCCCCCCCCAGTTAAGGCTGTAGACTTGAAGTATGCCCAGGAAGTTTACAGATACGCAAAAATGAGAATGGAGCAAGAGATGATGAGAATAGAAAAAGAAAAAAGGAAAAGCTCTAAGAAAAAGGTAAGCTTTGCAGATCAAAACTCTTTTAAAATTCTGGAAATTTTGGAACAGCCTCAAGATCCCCAAGAATACATGCTTACCACTACAGATGCTGCAAATCCATATGACTCCACTTCAGCCTCAATAGCAGAAAGAGATCTACAAGGAAATGGGTCACAAGGTCAACTACAAATTACATGGAACAATGAGGATAAAGTGGAGAAAGTAAGAAGAAGTTGTAGACTAAACAAGCAAATGTCTCAAGTCCCTCAGGTTGAGACAACAGATCATGAGTCTGAAGAGAGTGATGAGGAGATGGATGAACACTCCCAAGAAAAGGTAGAAAGAGAGGTTGTGCTAGGACTTAAATATTGGCCTATACATGGATAGGATAAAGGGAATACTGTTGGAGAAGGGCCTAGCACCCTTGATAAGGCAGTTAAATGATTATTGTAACCTGGAATGTCAGGGGTTTTGGCAGCACCACAAAGCAAAAGGCTGTCAGTGCTTTCATTAGAGAAAATAATATAACCTTTATGGGTGTTTTAGAAACCAAGTTAGATGAGAATAAGCTTCAAGCTATTATGAGAAAGAGCTTTGGTCAATGGAATTACTTACATAATTTTCAGCAAAGCCCTGCTGGTAGAATCTTTATTATTTGGAATGCTTAGAGAGTGGATTTTGAGGTTTTCAAGATAACAGATCAGTTGATTAGTGGAAAGCTTACATGCAAAACCACAGGAAAATCCTTCTACATAGCTCAAGTATATGGTTTACACACCATAGTTAAGAGGAGGGGCCTGTGGAATGATTTGAGAAGTGAAATTACTACAAGACCTGGAGCCTGGATTGTGCAAGGAGATTTTAATGCAATAATGCATTCCTGTGAGAGAAGAAATGGAACAACAGTTACAGCTTATGAAATTGCTGATCTATGGGAGGTATGTACAGAACTGGATTTGCATGATGCAATGAGCTATGGATTAGATCACACATGGTTTAAAGGGCATAAATCTACAAAGATTGACAGGGTAATGATAAATGGTACCTGGGACTTGCAAGGGATGCACTGTAAGGCTCATTTTCTACTCCAAAAACCTTCTTTTGATCATGTACAAGTCCTTGTTGAAGTGATTGAGCAACAACCTTACAAGCAGAGACCTTTCAAATATTTCAACATGTGGGGTAAATCTGAGAATTTTCAAGACCTCATAAACAAAAATTGGAGTTT
>OY998251.1:15615712-15633212 GCA_963922045.1 Persicaria maculosa | reverse complement strand
ATTTTCTAGGTCATCGACCTGGAAGATCCACCAGTGAGACCACCTTCTGTGACCCGAATCCTTAAATTGACGTATCCTTCCTCCTCCCCTCTACTGCCTTTCCCCACCGCCTTACTAATTTCTTCATCTGAATTGGAGTAAAGAAACCCCCAATTTCTTGGGTGTATTTTAACCTAGAAGCCCGCCGAACAGTAATATCAACCATTGGGGTCACCAATACGCCAAGTATACACAAATTGACCCCCGATTCTGAGTTGCAAGCATCTGAAAGACCCACAGCCTTGAGAATTGAAGGAACAACAACGGGGTTCACAAATCCCCAATTTCTAGGGTTTATGGTTGACAATGAGTGAAGAACAAGCTCCAGGACCAAGACGACGATCCTTCCGGCAAGCTGATTTGGAAAAATTAAGGGCCACATGCCTCACACCGACGCCAATTGCAGCTGCCCATGAAGGAAGTCCGACGAAGATGACTGTGCTGGGTTCTCTGCCAAAGAACAAGTCTCCCTCTTCAGCAGTACGAGGGTCTGATCAACAATCCAAGAGCTCCTTACCCCCAGGTTCGTCCCCAGCTACTGCCTTCTCACCTTATCAGACAAAAGAGGTAACTCTCTCTTCTTCCCTTCCCCTGGATAAAGCCGGGTCCTCTAGTATAGGAACTGTGATGAAGAAGACTCCAATGGAGGAGCAATGTCTTGCTAATGTGGTCATGAAGATCCCTATGGAGGGACAACTATATGAATCTTCTTCTTGCTCTACTATCTCTACTGATTTTATTCCAAATGTTCAAAAGATCCCTAAGGAGGGACAATGTATGCAAAGTGCTATAATAAATTCAGAAAAGACCCCTATGGAGGGGCAATTACCTGTGTCATGTTCCCTTGAGTGCTCCCCTGACCACATCAATGATCCCTCTGTATCTATCCCCCACCATCCTAAGCCACCTGAAACTATTTCAACAAGTACTGCTCCCATTACTTCAGATCAGAATGGCTACCAGGTAAAGGATGCTATGTCTGTTGAGCAAAGTAACATAAACTCTCATCCTTCTCCACCCCTAAGCACAGTTGCTTCAGATACAAACCAAACTCCCCCTCTTGTAAGGGATAATGCTGTCGCTGTGGCTGGAGTCCATGGAAATGCAATAGACAAATCTAAGGCTTTGACCTCTGATGATCAGAATAGAAGCCTGGCCTCTGCAGCTAATTTGATGTCTTCACCTACTCATGCAGCTACCACCCTCAACCTCTTCCCAAACACATCTGCTCCTCTCCCCAACAATGGCCAACAAAGTGTGGAGCCAACCCCAGCTGAAGCCTATAGGCCTACCAAAGCTAACCTTGCTACCACTGCACCTTTACTTCCAACCCCCACCTTGGATAGCACCTCTAACAACATCCCTCCTCCCCCTAATCCTAGCACTGCTACCAACTTACAAGGGGCATGGGCTCTTAACCATAACCTCACTGGTTCTCACAAGAAAGCTAGAGGATATAAGCTTGAATATGAGGCCTCTGGGACAGGAGATACCATCAAAGCCTCCAAAAGTGACTGTTTATCTTTGGAAGAAGCTTGGGGTTTCTCTTTAGTTGGATATGTGGTGGGGCGTTTTCCTGGTCTCCAAACAATAGGAAAAATTAAAGATAATTGGCCTAAGCATATCTTTAATAACCAGGGAGGATGGCTCATGTTTAAGTTCTTCAATGAAGAGGATAGAGATCTAGTACTAATGAAAGGACCAATGACAGGCCCTGGATATACACTACTCCTCAAATGTGTCCCAGAAAGATTTACATTTGACAAAGCTCTCTTCTCAAAGTTGCCCATATGGATAAGAATTCACAAGCTCCCAACTGAGTTCTGGACAGCTACAATGTTACAGAGAATAGCTTCAAAAATAGGGGACCCTTTGATGACAGATTCATACACTGAGCAGAGGTCCAAACAGTTATTTGCAAGAGTACTAGTGGAGATGGATTTTTCTAAGGAACTCAAAAAAGCTGTCCATATAGAATTCAATGATGCCCCTGACCATACATGTTTTATTGAGTATGAAAATCTACCTCCTAGATGTAACAATTGTCATACCTATGGACATGAAACTGTAAAGTGCCCTGCTACAAAGAACACTACACAAGCTAGACAGAGACAGGTGTACAAAGAAAAAGGCCTCCCAGGGAGCAACTCTCAAGTCTCACAGCCTAGCACCTCCACTGGCCCCTCCTTGGCTGCTGACCCTCAAACCTCTACCACTCCTAGCTCCTCCCTACCTGAACCCCACTTACCCTCTAGCCTAGCTCAAACTGAGCATGGCAACCCTACTGATCATCCTCCCCCAACAGATGTGATGACAACTACTGGTTTTAGCTCTACTCCCCCCCCCCCCTTCATCCCCCTCACAATTCTTCCTCTCCAGCTATTATCCCACCAAGTAATCTCCCCCCCCCCCCTCCTCCAACCTCCTACAGAAGGTTTACCTACAATCATTCACCTTTCCCATCCTACTCAGAACTCCCCTCTCTCCTCCCAGGCCTCTAGAAATTCCTCCCCTCCTCCTGTATCCCAGATGACAAAATCTATTGTCAAATCCTCCCTCTTCTCCTCGATTGAAAGGATTAACAGATCCTACCAAAAGAAAAAGGCTTCTTCCCCACCCCCAACAAGAGCTGTAGATTTGAGGTTAGCTCAGGAAGTCTACAGGTGCTCAGAAAAGAAAATGGATAATGAAATGAGGAGAATAGAAAAAGGAAAAAGGCAAAGCTCTAAGAAGAAGGTAAGCTTTGCTGACCAAAACTCATTTCAAATCTTGGAAGTTTTGGAACAACATCAAGATCCACAAGACTACCCTCTTCCCATTACAGAAGCTACAAAACTTCATGGCTCCAGCTCAAATTCAGGAGCAAACAAAGATCTACAAAGAAATGATTCCCAAGGGCAGCTACAACTTACATGGAATCAGGAAGACAGAGTTGAGAAAGTAAGAAGGAGTTCTAGACTTAACAAGCAAATTCCTCAAGTCTCTCAGGCAGAACAAACAGATCCTGATGTAGAAGAGAGTGATGAGGAGATAGATGGAAATTATCAAGAATTTGAAAGCAAAGAGGTTGTGCTAGGACTCAGATATTGGCCAGTACATGGATGTGATAAAGAAAACAATGGTGAAGGGCCTAGCACCCTTATAAGATCTTCTAAATGATAGTTTCCACTTGGAATGTGAGAGGTTTTGGCAGCACCACAAAACAAAAAGCTGTCAGAGATTCATTAAGAGAAAATAATATAGTATTTATGGGTATTTTGGAAACAAAGCTTGATGAGAGCAAATTACAGGCTATTATGAAAAAAGGGTTTGATCAATGGAGCTATCTACATAATTTTAATCAAAGCCCTGCAGGTAGAATTGTTATAATCTGGAACTCTCAGAAAGTGGACTTTGAAGTATTCAAGATCACTGATCAGCTTATTAGTGGGAGAATAATTTGCAAAACAACTAGGAAATCCTTCTATATTGCCCAAGTCTCTGGGCTACACACAATTGTGAAGAGAAGAGGGCTATGGAATGAACTCAGAATAGAAATGAATACCAGACCAGGTGCTTGGCTTGGCAAGGTGATTTCAATGCTGTAATGAGGTCATGTGAAAGAAGAAATGGAAATACTGTCACTGCTTATGAAGTGGCTGATCTCTGGGATATATGTACTGAACTTGACCTCCATGATGCAATGAGCCAAGGAATGGATCATACCTGGTTTAAGGGTCAAAAGTCCACAAAAATAGATAGAGCCATGATTAATGGGACCTGGGACTCACTAAGCTTACACTGCAAGGCCCATTTCTTGCTCCCCCGTCCCTCTTTTGACCATGTGCAAGTTTTAGTAGAAGTGCTTGAACAGCAAAGCTATAAGCCAAGGCCTTTTAAGTATTTCAATATGTGGTGCAAAGCTGAAAATTTCCAACAGCTAATAAGTGATCACTGGAATTATCATGGAAATGGGTCCAAACAGTTTATTCTTTGTAAACTTCTTCAAGGTCTTAAATATCCCCTAAAACAGCTGAATAAATCTCAATTTTCTCATATTAAAGAAAGAGCTTCAGCTGCTGAAAAAGAATATGAGACTGCTTTCTTAGCTGTAAGAAGTGACCCTTCTTCAGATGAGCTTCTAAACATTCTTGAGATTAGTAAAAAGAAAGCCCTAAAACTCAAAGATGCTGAGCTGAAATTTTACTCCCAACTTGCCAAAACAAAACACAGCTTTGAAGGGGATAAATGCACAGCTTACTTTCATGGTGTGATGAAAAAGAATATGAAGAGAAACCATGTGAGTTCTTTGGCAAAAGAGGATGGAAGTCACACTTTGTCCATTGAAGAGGTTGAACAGCAATTTGAGTCCTACTACAAGCAGCTACTAGGATCTAAGGATGTAACAGAAAATGTTGTGGAAAGATACATCTATGATGGAGGTTCACTGTTGAGTAATGAAAAGCATGAGGAACTTATAAAACTAGTTTCACAGGAAGAAATCAAATCCACATTATGGAGCATAGGTGATGATAAATCTCCTGGGCCTGATGGGTTCACTTCCAAGTTCTTTAAAGATACATGGGATACTACTGGGCAACACCTCACCATGGCTGTGCTAGAATTCTTCAACTCCAGTAAGCTTTTAAAGCAAACCAACCACACCTCTATTGCCCTTATTGCAAAAAAGATTAATCCCTCTTGTGTGTCTGATTTTAGACCCATCTCATGCTGCAATGTATTTTACAAGATCATTACAAAAATTCTTGCTAGCAGATTAGACCCTGTTTTGAAAGATATCATCTCTCCATCTCAAATTTGTTTTATAGAAGGTAGAGCAATGTGTGAAAATGTAATGCTTCTCCAAGAGTTTATCAGGAAATATACTAGGAAAAGGATTAGCCCTCGTTGCATTCTAAACCTGGATATCAAGAAAGCTTATGATACTATATCATGGAAGTTTATTAAACAAATGCTTACTCTCCTTAACTTCCCTGATATGTTCATAGGCTGGATTTTAGAATGTATTTGTTCTCCTTCCTTCTCTGTTAATGTGAATGGTAGTTTGTGTGGTTTTTTCCCAGGAAAGAGAGGCCTAAGACAAGGTGATCCGATTTCTCCCCTCTTATTTGTTCTCTCTGTTGAATATTTGTCTAGAATATTAAGATGCAAAACCAGGCTTCCAGAGTTTAAATTCCACCCTAAATGTGATGCCCTCCAACTCTCCCATATTGCCTATGCTGATGATATTGTGTTACTGTCTAGAGGTGATAAGGATTCCATAAATGTACTACTTGATGCTCTAGACCATTTTTCTGCAGTTTCTGGACTAAAATTAAACCCCATGAAATCTTCTTATTATATAGCAGGGGCTAGCATTGCAGACAAATTGTATTTGGCAAACAGATCTGGCTTTTCTCAAGGAGAATTCCCTTTTAGATATCTTGGCATTCCCATTTCTTCTGGCAAACTAACTGTCTCTCAATTCTCCCCACTCTTGGACAAAATTCTTACTAATTTCAGTTATTGGAATTCAAAGACTTTGTCTTATGCAGGGAAGGTAGAATTGATTAGATCTGTTATACAGGGAATCCAAGCATTTTGGTTCTCCATGGTTGCCTCTCCCTCTACTCTTATTGATAACATAAATAGACTTTGTGCAAAATTTTTGTGGAAGTCTCACAGGATAAAATGGAGAGATGTATGTCTTCCCAAAGAAGAAGGTGGATTGGGGCTAAAAGATTTAAAAACCTGGAATGATGCCTTCTTATCAAGACTCTTGTGGGACATAATCAGGAAGAAAGATAGTCTATGGATAAGGTGGATTCATCATCAATATTTACACCAAGGAAGTCTGTGGAATTGGCAAGTGCACAGTAAGAATGACTCACCTCTTGTTAAAAAAATCCTATCTATTAGAGATGCTATTCTGTTTTCCATAGGTTCCATTGGTGAAGCTACTAACACCATCCAAAGCTGGGTCCATGGAGAGCATTTCAACATTGAAGAAGCTTATAATTTTTTCAGAAGGAAAGCTCCAAAACCCCCCTGGTTTTCTGTTGTATGGGATAGGAAAATACTCCCCAAGCATTCTTTCATTCTGTGGTTGGCAGCTAAGAGGAGGTTGGCAACTAATGATCTCATCAAATCAAGGGAAGTTCCTCCAAACTGTCACCTTTGTAATCAAGCAGCTGAATCCCATGAACACCTTTTCTTTGCTTGTGATTTCTCTTCCAATATTTGGTTATAGATTAAAAGTTGGCTTGGAATTTGGCATGGGATGAACACCATCAGCAGTGGACTCAAGTGGCTTAAGAAAGAGGCAAGAGGAAAAGGATGGTACTCCAAGGCAAAGAGAACAGCTTTTGCAGCAACAGTGTACCAGATTTGGAAGGCTAGAAACGAGAAGTTATTTGAAAACAAATGCAAGAGCATTGCTGAGATCACCCATTTGATAAAGATACATGTCTTCAAGGTGCTTCAACAGGACTTCTCCATGCATTTCTCCACCTCAACTACACTTCAAGAGGATGCAATACATCTGAATGCAAGCACAACAGTGGCTGAAGCATCTACCGAGCACCTACCGAGGCTAACTTAGAAGGAGTTGGAACTTAGTGTATAGGTTTCTAATTCCTTATGAAATCAGAGGATACCCCTTTTTGCTTACCTCTGAATCTGTAATTGGGTTGTAACTAGATGAACTTCGGCCTACTCCTTTACTAGCCTTAAAAAGGAGTATTTTTGGGTACTTGGTGTGCTAAGGTTGTGTATTGGTAATTCTCTTGATGGCCGAGCCGAAGGGAGAATTATGAATCCACAATCTTACGGTGCGGGTCCGAATTCTGATAGCTTTGGCTTGAAGTAAAAGGAGTTGCACTGAACCATAGGTTCACCACACCCCTTTTAGATGGTTGCAACTACATGTTGGCAACCATAATTTTGGTCCATAGCCTCATGAGCCCACGGACAAGGCTTTACTAGACTCTTGTAAATATTTCTATTTTTCTTCAATACAAATTAACCTTTAAAATAAAAAAAAAATCGAAAGAGCTCTCAGTGTCACCATGGTCCTTTTATTATTGCCAGCTGTTCCTTGGCAATTTCAAATTTAAAGACTAGCATTTTTTAATGCTTTTTGGTTGCTTGCATACTCGGTCAAACTGGTGCTATATTCTTAGGTGTCTGCAAGCAGCTTTATGGACCTTGTCCTTTAGCTATTGTCCCCAGTCCTGATTGCATAAGCTTTGTATTAGGTGTGGGACAGCTTTTTGCGTAGGACGAATTGATTGGATCCCCTAGCTTAGAAATCAGGCGTCAACTTTATATGTAAAAGCTAGGGATCCCTTTTCTTATTTCTTTTATTTATATGCATGTAGAACTATATTATTATTAATACAATTTTTACATTAAAAAAAAAAAAAAAAAAAAAGAGCTCTCAGTCTGTCAATCTTTACTATGTCTGGACCTAGTAAGTTTCCCCGTGTTGAGTCAAATTAAGCCGCAGGCTCCACTCCTGGTGGTGCCCTTCCGTCAATTCCTTTAAGTTTCAGCCTTGCGACCATACTCCCCCCGGAAACCAAAAACTTTGATTTCTCATAAGGTGTCGGCGGTTAGGCGTGGCCACGGGTTACGGGTCAACGACCCGCCGGGTCATTGACCCGCCGGGTCCGGGTTGACGGGTTGGCGGGTGGGGACGGGTAGCGGGTTAGGGTTAGGGTCGGGGAATCCGTGACCCGGCGGGTCGACCCGACGGGTCAACCCGCTTTTTCAAAATATTTTTTTTTTAAAAAATTTATTTTAAATAAAATAAATTTATAATATTATGTAAATTATGTAAGTTATTCTTAAAATAACTCACAATAATACATAAACTAATATGCAATGTGCAATGTGAGACAAATAAACTCCATCCTTATCATTTTATAGACTTGGAAGTCTTCTTTCATTCCCCTCATTTCCAATGTGGGACAAATGCTTTGTCCCACATCGGAAATATGGAGATAGAATGAGAAGGCATGGGGCTATATATATGTATCCCACTACCACATTTCTTCCACTTCACTTGTTTCCTACATTTCCTACATTGGAAATTAAGTTGGAAATGAAGTTTGAGAAATATATTCTCATATTTTATTCTCTTACATCACATAATGAAATTATTGTGGATGAAAGAATTAATATGGAGATATAATCTTCCTACATTTTTAACATTTCATATCAAAGTGATAAAATGTGTTGTGAAGATAAAATCTTTTCATATTATTTATTTATTTATTTTAATAGTCATTTTTTATAAAAAAAAAAGATTTTTTTTTTAAAATAATGTAACCCGCCAGGTCAACGGGTCGACCCGGCGGGTCAACGGGTCGACCCGAACCCGTCAACCCGTGAGATTTACGGGTTAGGGTTCGGGTCGGCCAACCCTGACCCTTGACCCGGCGGGTCGAACCCGTCGACCCGGCGGGTCCGACCCGTGGCCACGCCTACCGGCGGTGTCCTTGTAGCA
This sequence comes from Persicaria maculosa, assembly GCA_963922045.1. Classification (NCBI taxonomy): domain Eukaryota; kingdom Viridiplantae; phylum Streptophyta; class Magnoliopsida; order Caryophyllales; family Polygonaceae; genus Persicaria; species Persicaria maculosa. Next base: position 15,624,685 of record OY998251.1, on the reverse strand, counting down.
ACATCCGCCGATCCCTGGTCGGCATCATTTATGGTTGAGACTAGGACGGTATCTGATCGTCTTCGAGCCCCCAACATTCGTTCTTGATTAAAAGCTAGGGCAAGGAAGGCCAAGATGAGACCTTGTTCCACATAGATGACAAGGTGGGTTCGCCTCGAGAAAGCGTATCTCTTCCCTTAGCTTGGCATTTTCCCGTTCTACCTCAAGCATCCGTATTTGTTTCCTTAGCTTGTCTCTTTCTCTTGATAGTTCTTCCTCCCGAGTAAGCTTTCGTTGTGAGATACTCCATGGATGATAGGGCTCATATGGGTCGTGTTGAGCATAGTACCCCTCCTTTGATTGATAGGATCCATATGACTCTTGGGCTTTGGTTGAATCCTCGGATGATTGTTTTGCTTTCCAACTATCAAAGTCATAATAATCTTCATCATCCTCATCAACCTCGGCAAAAAATTTCGCATACTCCCTCATCCTTGCTTTCCGTCTTTCATCCGCTCTAGACCTTTCGGCCCTTGCTTCTAGATAATCATAATACTCTTGTGCATCCTCCATATTGTACCGAATCCTGAAAACTCAAACAGGCGCACAAATCAAATAACAAAGGCTCGGCACCAAGTCGGCACCGATGAGGCGAGTGGATGGGAGGTGTGACGTTCAAGAAAATAAAGACTACTGAAATAAAATAAAAGAAGAATAAAAACTAATTAAAATAAAAAGAGAAAAGAAAAGAAAATAATATATAGAAAAGAAAGGGGATGGGCTATTCCCAAACCCTAAAAACAACTAAACAAGGCGCGATTGAACTCTCCCCGGCAACGGCGCCAATTTGGTGAGAGGGTTTCTCGACCAAATAAATTTATAGTCAAGACCCCGCTATAGTATAGGGAGTCAGGATCGTCCACAGGAGAGAGTCAGCGCTTCTTATTTAGTTGCTTTGTTGGGTTGAAACTAACGAAAGAGATGGAAGAGAGATGGGTGGTGATAAGAGCATAAAATCTGAAATTCAATTAATAAAAGGGAAAACTTCCAAGGCAAGGGATCACGACAACAATAAACACATGGGCAAATCAATGAATCGCATAAAAGATCATGCTTCTATCATCAAACAATTGAGTTTCATCAATCAACAAGTAAATCAATTCACTTTCGCATAAAAGACCTACTTGTTTCTACCTTCTCTTAATTAGGATCCTTTAACTTTCATTAGAAAACCCTAATTACTATCAAGTTAACAATTTCCTTTGTCAAGTTCAATTGCAACTATGAATTCCTTTAGACTTTCATCGAAGGTTAACCTCATAGGTAGAAGACAATAAAAACATCACACAATCATAGATCCATCAATTCAACACATGTCTATTGTTGGGCTCACCCCAACCCTAGAAGAGAAAAGAACTACTCAAACATGGCAATGGAAAACATGAATTTGCGTGAAGAAAACATAAGCTGAAATTAAACTAAATAAAACCTGGAAATCAGCGTCTCAATCGCAACAAACACGCCCAAGCTTTCGCCCAAACGCCAAAACAAAACCCTAAAACTCGTCCTACAGCTGCTGCGCGCAGCCCTCGCGCTGAACAACGTGTCTTCTCCTCCCCTCCAAATCAGCCCCTAATAGGCTTTATTTAAAGATAAAAATTCTAGACTTAATCTCCAAGGAAAATAATAAAAATCTAACTTAGGAAGGATAAAATATCCCAAGTCTATCTAACTAAAAGATCCTAAAAGAGATTTAGAAGAAAATCCTAATTAAAAAGCCCATTAAGTGAATAAAACAGCCCGCAGAATCCTTTGCTGGTGCGCAGGGTATCGGCGCCGAGGTCTGAGGTGTCGGCGCCGAGGTATCTGTTCGAATGCAGTAACTTCTGATTTTCTCCAGCTTTTCAACTTTGTCTTCAATCGCACTTTCCCGAGTCCTCGTTCATCCGATTGACGCATATGAATATGCGTTGGAAAGCTCTTTTCAAGGACTACAAATCTCATGAAGGCTCCAGATCTTGAATCAAAGTGATGGATGGCGAAAATAAGGCTTTTCTCCAGCTACACCACTTTTTGCTTTTGCTTGGCTTCTCCATTGCTTTCATGATTTTTCATTAAGCTCTAAAGTGCGTCGAAACTCTTCCAAATCAGCTCCAAAACCTACAAAAACACCACCCAAGCTTGTGTAGACTCCATATCTTGCAATATTAAGCATAACTACACATTTTCCTTACTTTCTCAACACAAAAAGTAATAAAATGACTCAAATGGAATGAAAACATGATGCAAAATAAGACTAAATATGCGGACATCAAAACACCCCATACTTAGACTTGCTTGTCCTCAAGCAATAACCAAACTATGATCAAAGACCTTTACCATATCTTCAAGTCTTCGCCTTAGTCAAAAGCAACATCAATTTAGCATAAGTGCAAATAAGAACAAGCATTGAACCATCATCACATATATTTAGGTAACCTCAGGCAAAGCAACTAGAATCCAACCACTCGAGGGATAAAATGTGTTTCACTTCCTTTCAAATGTGTTTAGTCTTGAAATACATCTCTCAACTCAATCCTTTATGACATTAAGCTACATAGAAATTGAAATTAATATCACCAATCAATTCACCGAGATGTCAAAACATGCATTAACCATCAAGAGGACTTTGGCTCAATGGCCTTCAAAGAAGGACTCATTCGGCCGGGTTGTAACTTGGCTTGGTAAGAAATAAAAGGTATGGAATCATTTAGGCTATGTGGTGCTAGAAATCCGGGAACCAAAGACTCCTAAATTTCCAACTCAACTCAATCAAACAACTCCATCATATACAAACACTTCCAAACTCATATAATTTAGCACAACTCTTCAAAAACCCCAAAATATCCAATGTGTCTCGCATAAATAAATAAGGATAAATTTGGCTCATGCACAACTCCTCATATATTCTTTTTTTTTTTTCTTTTTTTTTTTCTTCTTTTTTTTTTTTTTTTTTGGAACTCATGTGCATTTATTTATTTTGGGAGCCAAAAATACCTTTCACAACAAAAGTGGAGAGAAGAATAAAATACCAACCCAACAAGTATCCCATACTTTAACCAAATCATGTGTCTCAAACTCCTCAAACATCAATCTTTACCAACACTAAGTCCTAATTCCCGGATAAGGAGGTAAGGCTAAACATTGGCTAAGATAATCTTGTGGAGCTACAAAAATAGGCTATAAGGCTCAAAGTGGTTACAAGCAAAGGAAACATGTATTAAGGTAGGTAAAAGAGGATAAAATATGGCTAATAAAGAGTGCCTCTATCATTTGATCAAATTATGCAATGACTAGCTATCTCATATTGGTTTCAAGACTTAGATATACACCGCAATATCAAGAGGTAATGCATAAGGAGAGTAATACACACATCAAAAAGAAGGGAAAAATATAAAGATCAATTCCCCATAGGCCAAGTAAACTCACTAGGACATGTTGGATTCCAATCTCCTAGATCCTAAAGTCATATATGCTCAATTTCATTTGCAAGTCAAATTTCACATAAAAAACATTTTGTGTGATTTAGGCTAAACCATCCAACTATGCCTTATGATATTACATGATCAAGCTCAATTATTAGATTTCGTCATTGGACATCTAAGTTAGATGTTATCCATCCTAAAAAAACTATGCAAAATAACGAACAAGTAAGCAAATGAACATATATTTTTGGTATTTTTGACATTTTCTAATTTTTTTTTTTTTTTGTATTTTTTTTTCAGAATTTTATGACTCTAAATAAAAGACAAAATTAAGAAAATCAAATGAAAGACAACTTTACAAAAATAACGACTAGACACAAATATGCAAAACTAATAAAGACAAAAGACAAAAGTATGCAAAGCTAGGTCATGCGAATTTCGAATCTCCCCCACCCCATACTTAAAATTTCAGTGTCCTCACTGAATAAGATAAAACAAGGGAAAGGAAAAAAAAAAGAAACTCACATGGACAATGATGCAAAAATGGAGCAATTTGGAGAAGTTCAAAAATCTGCACAGGAGTCGGCGCCGATACCTCTCAGCACGTCGACTTCTTTCATGGCATGTTTCCGCTCTTTCCTATGCACCATGGCTGATCTGTAGGATCTGTTCTCTTAACAAAAATAGTAAGTCTTGGGCTATTTAACTCCTAACTAAAAATCAAAAGCAAAAAGCAAGAAAAGAAAGCAAGAAAGCGGGTTGCCTCCCATAAGCGCTATATTTAAAGTCTATAGCTCGATCTACTTCCTTTTTTTCTTCAATCCGGGTCCGGAGGAGGTGGTGGATCCGGTGGTTCAGCTGGTGGAGGTGGTGGTGGAACATCCTTCGGTGGTACATCGGGATAGATTTTCAAGTGATATGGCTCTTGCTCCTTGTACCTTTTTATGCCTCTCTTCCTTTCCTTATGGATGAGCTTGAACCTTCCCGAGTGGACACTCCAACATTCAACCCACTCATCCTCCAAGGATCTTGCTAGACACCGTCTTGGAAAGCACTCAGCAAATGTGCCTTCCTCATATGCGCTCCTCTTCCTCTTCTTGGTATGGCTTTGATTTGTTTCCCTACCATCGTACACAAATAAATGTGCTTCGTTGTGGAGTTTGGTGTACGATGGTGGAGGGGGAAGAGATTCCTCCACTTCTTCTTCTAGCGCCTCATCTTCAACGTGCCACTTTGCGAGGACCCCATACTTGAATGCAAAAGACGGTTGTTTAAGGTCATCGGGAATTGCCTTCGCCGTGAATGGCAAAGGTAGCGGTGTAGTGCATCGAAGAACAACTTCTATCTCTTTTTCTTCTTCTTGGGGTTTCTCACATGGCTTCTCTAGAAACAAGGGTAGTGGCGGCGTCAAAATCGGAGTAGAAATGGCCCTGAAAATAGGCTCGTCCATCTCAACAAGTTGCTCTTCAATTCGCTCTTCAGGAAGGGGTATTAGCGCCGAGGTGCAGGGTGTCGGCGCCGAGGCATCTGTAGCCTTCTCATGTTTCTGCAGAAACTTTTCTTTGTCCAAGGGTGTCGACGCCGAGGTAGGGGGTGTCGACGCCGAGACACCTGTAGCATTTTCAGCATTCTGCAGGAACAATTTGTCCGCCAGAGGGGTCGATGCCGAGGCTGAGGGTGTCGGCGCCGAGGCTTCTGCAGCTTTGTTCCACATAGATGTCCAGTGCTCATAGGAAGGATATGGTTCTTGATAAAAGCTAGGGCAAGGAAGGCCAAGATGAGACCTTGTTCCACATAGATGACAAGGGGGGTTTGCCTCGAGAAAGCGTATCTCTTCCCTTAGCTTGGCATTTTCCCGTTCTACCTCAAGCATCCGTATTTGTTTCCTTAGTTTGTCTCTTTCTCTTGATAGTACTTCCTCCTGAGTAAGCTTTCGTTGTGAGATACTCCATGGATGATAGGGCTCATATGGGTCGTGTTGAGCATAGTACCCCTCCTTTGATTGATAGGATCCATATGACTCTTGGGCTTTGGTTGAATCCTCGGATGATTGTTTTGCTTTCCAACTATCAAAGTCATAATAATCTTCATCATCCTCATCAACCTCGGTAAAAAATTTCGCATACTCCCTCATCCTTGCTTTGCGTCTTTCATCCGCTCTAGCCCTTTCGGCCCTTGCTTCTAGATAATCATAATACTCTTGTGCATCCTCCATATTGTACCGAATCCTGAAAACTCAAACAGGCGCACAAATCAAATAACAAAGGCTCGGCACCAAGTCGGCACCGATGAGGCGAGTGGATGGGAGGTGTGACGTTCAAGAAAATAAAGACTACTGAAATAAAATAAAAGAAGAATAAAAACTAATTAAAATAAAAAGAGAAAAGAAAATAAAATAATATATAGAAAAGAAAGGGGATGGGCTATTCCCAAACCCTAAAAACAACTAAACAAGGCGCGATTGAACTCTCCCCGGCAACGGTGCCAATTTGGTGAGAGGGTTTCTCGACCAAATAAATTTATAGTCAAGACCCCGCTATAGTATAGGGAGTCAGGATCGTCCACAAGAGAGAGTCAGCGCTTCTTATTTAGTTGCTTTGTTGGGTTGAAACTAACGAAAGAGATGGAAGAGAGATGGGTGGTGATAAGAGCATAAAATCTGAAATTCAATTAATAAAAGGGAAAACTTCCAAGGCAAGGGATCACGACAACAATAAACACATGGGCAAATCAATGAATCGCATAAAAGATCATGCTTCTATCATCAAACAATTGAGTTTCATCAATCAACAAGTAAATCAATTCACTTTCGCATAAAAGACCTACTTGTTTCTACCTTCTCTTAATTAGGATCCTTTAACTTTCATTAGAAAACCCTAATTACTATCAAGTTAACAATTTCCTTTGTCAAGTTCAATTGCAACTATGAATTCCTTTAGACTTTCATCGAAGGTTAACCTCATAGGTAGAAGACAATAAAAACATCACACAATCATAGATCCATCAATTCAACACATGTCTATTGTTGGGCTCACCCCAACCCTAGAAGAGAAAAGAACTACTCAAACATGGCAATGGAAAACATGAATTTGCGTGAAGAAAACATAAGCTGAAATTAAACTAAATAAAACCTGGAAATCAGCGTCTCAATCGCAACAAACACGCCCAAGCTTTCGCCCAAACGCCAAAACAAAACCCTAAAACTCGTCCTACAGCTGCTGCGCGCAGCCCTCGCGCTGAACAACGTGTCTTCTCCTCCCCTCCAAATCAGCCCCTAATAGGCTTTATTTAAAGATAAAAATTCTAGACTTAATCTCCAAGGAAAATAATAAAAATCTAACTTAGGAAGGATAAAATATCCCAAGTCTATCTAACTAAAAGATCCTAAAAGAGATTTAGAAGAAAATCCTAATTAAAAAGCCCATTAAGTGAATAAAACAGCCTGCAGAATCCTTTGCTGGTGCGCAGGGTATCGGCGCCGAGGTCTGAGGTGTCGGCGCCGAGGTATCTGTTCGAATGCAGTAACTTCTGATTTTCTCCAGCTTTTCAACTCTGTCTTCAATCGCACTTTCCCGAGTCCTCGTTCATCCGATTGATGCATATGTATATGCGTTGAAAAGCTCTTTTCAAGGACTACAAATCTCATGAATGCTCCAGATCTTGAATCAAAGTGATGGATGGCGAAAATAAGGCTTTTATCCAGCTACACCACTTTTTGCTTTTGCTTGGCTTCTCCATTACTTTCATGATTTTTCATTAAGCTCTAAAGTGCGTCGAAACTCTTCCAAATCAGCTCCAAAACCTACAAAAACACCACCCAAGCTTGTGTAGACTCCATATCTTGCAATATTAAGCATAACTACACATTTTCCTTACTTTCTCAACACAAAAAGTAATACTCAAATGGAATGAAAACATGATGCAAAATAAGACTAAATATGCGGACATCAACCGTCAAACACCTAGAAACACGGGCACCGAGGTGTTCAAACCAACCGAGGAGGGACATCGACAACCAAGGCACCCTAGGGCACCAAGGTGTGGGCAACAACCTTTGGGACGCCGGACATCGGACACCAAGGCACCTGTGAGCCGGGGTGCTCGAACACCATGGCACTAGGGAGCCCTGGTGCTCGGACACCAAGTCACCAGGGAGCCCAGGTGCTCAGACACAAAGGCACCAGGGAGCCGAGGTGCTCGGACACCATAGCACCGGGGAGCCCAGGTGCTCGGGCACCAAGGCACCAGAATGCCGAGGTGCGCGGGCGCCTAGGCTCCAGGGTGCCAAGGTGCTCGGGCGCCTGTGCTCCAAGGTGCCGAGGTGCTCGGGAGCCAAGGGACCGGGTGCCGAGATTATCGGGCAAAAGGCTTCCGGGGTGCCGAGGTGCTCGGAGGCATGGGATCCGGGGTGCCAAGGTGCTCGCACACCTGGGCACCGGGGTGCCGAGGTGCTCGGGCGCCAAGGGGCCGGGTGCCGAGGTTCTCGGGAGTCAGGCTTCCGGGGTGCTCGGGTGGAGTCATCGGACATCGATCACCTAGGCCAATGGGCGCCGAGGTGCTCGATCACCAAGGCACTAGGATGCCAGGGTGCTCGGGACATTGGGACAACGGACATCGAGTATTCTCATGGGGCATCGAGGGGGGTGCTCGAGCAAAAAGTGCACGTGGTGTGTCTAAAGATGCCCCAAAAGCTTCCCATAGGCTCCCAAGCTCATTATAAAATTTTTGATTTTTTCGAGTACCTCACCTCCCCTATAGTGCACTTATAGCAGTTTTGCCACCAACACCAGTAGATACAGGTCCTTTGGAGGCAGGTTATACAAAATTGAGACATTTATTTTTGGAGTTCTAGTGATCCAAATCGCATGGGGTTTTTTTCTATTTCAAGTTTAGGATGTTAGGAATCCTCGAAATTTTTTTGTTTGAAACTTTTCTCATAAAATCCGAAAATATCGGCCAATGCCATAATTGGTGTCGGGTGCTCCGAGGTGTCCGATTGAAACTTTTATTTTTGGGGTTCTAGTGATCCAAATTGCATGGGGTTTTTTTCTATTGCAAGTTTAGGATGTTAGGAATCCCCAAATTTATTTTATTTGGAAAATTTCGCACAAAAACCCGAAAATATCAACAAGTTCCATAATTGGTGTTGGGCGATTCAGGGTGCACGAGCACCGGTGTCTGGGGTGTCCGATCACCCGTGTGCGAGGTGTCCGGCGTGTCCGCGCACCGTGTCCGAGCACCCATGTCCGAGCAGCCTTGTCCGAGGTGTCCAAGCACCCATGTCCGAGGTGCCTGAGCACCCATGTCCGAGCATCCGAGGTGCCCGAGCACCCATGTCCGAGCATCCGAGGTGTCCGAGCTCCCATGTCCGTGCATCCGAGGTGTCCGAGCACCCGTGTCTGAGAACCCATGTCCGAGGAGCCCGAGCACCCATGTCCGAGCATCCGAGGTGTCCGAGCACCCGTGTCCGAGGTGCCCAAGCACCCATGTCCGAGGTGCCCGAGCACCCATGTCCGAGGTGTCTGAGCAC
>OY998251.1:15600712-15608212 GCA_963922045.1 Persicaria maculosa | reverse complement strand
ATATTTAGATCATGTGGAGCAATATATGAAATAAGGCATATTATGGCTTTTGTGATGCATAAGCATAGGTAAGGCTAGGATTATAAACAATGAGCATTATATGGAAATATAAAGTCCTCCATCATCTTATCATGCAACATGTCAAAAGCAATTTCAAATTTTACCTCCTTTCATGGTTTTCAAGAAATAATGCACTTCATTGTGACTTCCCTTTACTAGGCAATTTCATGCTATATCTCTAATGAATCTAATTTTGCATCGTCGAGTTCAATTAAGCTTCCATGACATTATCCAAAAATTTCAATGGGGGTCATTTTTCAAACTTTTTTGGAAAACATGCATATAAGCACATAAATTAATAATGCATTCCAAAATAGCCATGTAGCAATTTAAAGAAATAAATTCTAAATATGCACAAATAATGTCAAATATGGCAAATATGCACAAAGTAAGCCCTTCCCCCACCCTATACTTAAACATTACAGTGTCATCACTGTATATATAAAAACAAAATAAGGGTAAAGAAAGAAACTCACTAGACAGATGTGCAGGCCTCAAAATATCGAATGGAAGCACCTCCTGGGCCGAGTCTGAATATAGCTTGGTTCTATCCATGGATCTGAAAAGTGTAGAAGACATATACCCACAATAGAAAAACAAAAAGTTCCAAAAACAAAAACAAACAAAAGCAACAAAGTCTCAAAAGTCCAAAAATAAATGTCTATGTACAAGCTCTAGATTTTATAGTCGCTAGGCCGACTTCTCCATTAAGCATTAGCCTGGCTCATCTTTGTCCGGAGGTATAGGTGGATCTGGTGGTTCCTCCGGTGGTGGAAAGCGTGGGATGTCATCCGGAGGCATCATGTGAAGAAGCTTAAACCTCCCCGAGTGAACGCTCCATGGCTTCACCCATTCATCTTCCTGGGCTCCAGTTGGCATGCATAAAGGAAGATATAAAGAAAATATACATACCTCATCATCATACCTCTTCCGATTCATAGGTTGACTTAGTTGCGCGTCTCCACCACAGCAAAACGGTGGAGTGGGAAGAGAGATTTCCACCTCATCATGCGGAGCTTCATGCCACTTTGCTAGGACCCCATACTTGAATATGAACATCGGTTGCTCAAAATCATCGGGGATAGCCTTCACCTTGTAAGGTAAAAGCGATCTTGGAATGCCCTGGTCAACAATGTCCAACTTCTTCTCTTCTAGTGCTATTTCGCCTTGGGATCCTTCATATGATTCATCAACAATAGATAGCAAAGTAGGAATGAAATTCGAGGAAGGACATACCTGATTGTCGACATTGAGTGGGTCAATTGGCTCGTCGAGAGGAGGGCATGGTCCTTTAGACTGAATGAAAGCCTCGAGCCTTCGGATTTCGTCTTCCAGCCGAGCTATTTCCCTTAATCGTGATTCCTCCACTGCGATCCTATTTCTCTGTCTCAAATCTTGATACCATTCTTCCCATGCAGGATTCCCTTCGACAAAGTCTTCCATCTTTGTACCTAAGCTTTGAAATCACAATCAAGAACACAAATTAGTGGTAAAAGCTTGGCACCCAGTTGGTACCGGTGAGGTAGGTGGTGGTAGGGTATGTGAAGGGTAAGAAAAAGGGATGGGCTTTTCTGAACCTTAAACACAATTAAACTAGGCGCGATTGATATCTCCCCGGCAACGGCGCCAATTTGACGAGAGGGTTTCTCGACCAAATAAATTTGTAGTCAAGACCCCCGCTATAGTATAGGGGAGTCAGGTTCGTCCTCAGGAGAGAAGTCAGCGGTTCTAGGTTTAGTGTGTTTTGGGGTTCAGGGATAGCGGGAAAAGGTGGGGAGGTTGTTGTCGATGTCGACTAAGACTTGGTCGATGTCGAGGGAATGGTAGGAGAAGAGGTGGTCGGTGTCGGGTAACCTTGTAGGATTAAAATAATGAAATAAAATAAATAAAGATGCAAACTTCCAAGGTTAGGGATCACCACAACAATAAACATATGCGCAGATCATAAATCACATAAAGATGCATGCTTTATATCAAATAACTTTCGTTATTAACAAATAGGAATATAGAGGCTTTTGCATAAACCCTAAGTGTTACTACCTTTTCTTAATTAGGATCAACCAACTTTCGCAAGCAAAGCCTAATTACTATCCAAATTTATAATTAATTCACTTTCGCTTCATAATTGCAAATAAGAATTTGTCCTCGACTGTCGCAAAGGATTAGGCACATAGGAAGATGATAATAAAGACATACAAAATCATGAATTCATAAATCAAACAAACATATCTATGTTGGGATCACCCCAACCCTAGAAGAAGGAAAATTAGAAAGCAAACATGATGAAAGCAATTAACTTTGACATAAAATAAACTAAAACTTACAAAACCTTCCAAACGTTCCTCCTCTCTCTCCTCTCTCGCCTCCTCTCTCTCTCTCTCTCTCTCTCTCTCTCTCTCTCTCTCTCTCTCGCCTCCTCTCTCTCTCTCTCTCCTTGCGCCCGAAGACGGCTTTTCTTGAATGAATGAAAATCAGCCCCCTAGGGCTTTATTTATAACCTTCTAATCCTTGCTATTCAAGGATAGAATATATCTATCTATATCTAAAACTATATCTAAAAGCTTAATGATAAATAAAAACAACAAAGGAATTAAATCCAAATAAGGAAAATATATCTAAAAGTGTCTTGAAGTGGATAGATCTTCTCCTTCCTTGATGTAACTGGATAGATCTTGATAGATCCGGATGGAATTTGATCTCGAAAATATCACCATCGGATTCGGGATAGAACCTTAACAAGATTCGGATTACCCGACGTCGGCCACTGGGGTCTCCTCGACATCGACTAGGACTCCTCGATGTCGACCAGCTTCCTCGACGTAGAGTAAATCTCCTCGATGTCTTCATCTCGTGCTCGATCTCGTCCTCTGGAGCAAATGTCGAGTAAGCCTTTGTCGATGTCGACCAATTTGGTCGATCTCGAGTAACGCTGTTGCTCTCAGCATTCTGCTCTGTTCTTAAAACGCAGTTTCCCGAGTTCTCGTTCGTCGGATTGACGCATATGACCATGCGTTGGAAAGCTCTTTCCGAGGGCTACAACTTTCATGAGGACATCAAAGCTTGATTCCGAATGATGAATACCGAAAAATGGCCTTTTCTCCAGCTGCACCATCCTTAGCTTCTCCATGAGTTTCCTTTAAGCTCCAAAGTGCGTCCGATTTCTGCGAAATATAACCAAAACTTGTGTAGACCTCCATATATTGCAAATAAGTGTAAAATACACAGATTCTGTATTATTCTAACCCAAATGCCTGCAATGTATGCAGAAATCGATATAAAAGTAAGTGTAAAACATGGCGAATTAGGCTCACATCAAACACCCCATACTTAAGCTTGCTTGTCCTCAAGCAATACTTTTATTTGTCATTCACGGGAAGAAATCAAAACTCTCAACATATTAGATTCATTCTCATATGACCCTGCAATCAATTACCATCCTCGAAAAGGTACTAGTGTCATAGATCCATGCATGTGCAAATATATAAGAGCAACATATCTACTCACAAAAGGAGGGTTATGCACAAATAATTTTTATGTGACAAAGCAACAATAATCAAGAGGACTTTAATTTAAGCTCAATAAGGAGTAGATTGGTAAAAGGCTAAAGGTGGGCAATTTTTGGCAATGTGGTGCTAATGATCCGGGGAAATGGAGTATTTCCAAACTGAATTTCCACATTCCTTCTGTTTGAGATTCATCACCTTTCATAATGCTTTTATCAATAATATTGCTTTTACCTCTCTAACCTCAGCACTGACTTCTCGCGAGTCGTAAGCATGGGTGTCATGAATGGCCCCGGATACTTAGTGCTTTGGACTCCTCACCTGGTGTCCCATCTCTCCAAACTATTATATCAGAGAGCAGGGTCGATCTTTGATCGGATTTTCTTTCACTCATTAAATTTTCCATATATTTCAAACAATTCCGCCAAACTCCAATAATGATAACAACAACACAATCACCATATGATAATCTCCATAATGTAACATCATTCTCAACATAATCCCCGGATAAGGTAAAGAATGGCAATATTTAGATCATGTGGAGCAATATATGAAATAAGGCATATTATGGCTTTTGTGATGCATAAGCATAGGTAAGGCTAGGATTATAAACAATGAGCATTATATGGAAATATAAAGTCCTCCATCATCTTATCATGCAACATGTCAAAAGCAATTTCAAATTTTACCTCCTTTCATGGTTTTCAAGAAATAATGCACTTCATTGTGACTTCCCTTTACTAGGCAATTTCATGCTATATCTCTAATGAATCTAATTTTGCATCGTCGAGTTCAATTAAGCTTCCATGACATTATCCAAAAATTTCAATGGGGGTCATTTTTCAAACTTTTTTGGAAAACATGCATATAAGCACATAAATTAATAATGCATTCCAAAATAGCCATGTAGCAATTTAAAGAAATAAATTCTAAATATGCACAAATAATGTCAAATATGGCAAATATGCACAAAGTAAGCCCTTCCCCCACCCTATACTTAAACATTACAGTGTCCTCACTGGAATGTCAGGGGTTTTGGCAGCACCACAAAGCAAAAAGGTGTCAGTGCTTTCATTAGAGAAAATAATATAACCTTTATGGGTGTTTTAGAAACCAAGTTAGATGAGAATAAGCTTCAAGCTATTATGAGAAAGAGCTTTGGTCAATGGAATTACTTACATAATTTTCAGCAAAGCCCTGCTGGTAGAATCTTTATTATTTGGAATGCTCAGAGAGTGAATCTTTATTATTTAGATCACACATGGTTTAAAGGGCATAAATCTACAAAGATTGACAGGGTAATGATAAATGGTACCTGGGACTTGCAAGGGATGCACTGTAAGGCTCATTTTCTACTCCCAAAACCTTCTTTTGATCATGTACAAGTCCTTGTTGAAGTGATTGAGCAACAACCTTACAAGCAGAGACCTTTCAAATATTTCAACATGTGGGGTAAATATGAGAATTTTCAAGACCTCATAAACGAAAATTGGAGTTTTCAGGGAAATGGGTCTGAACAGTACAGATTATGCAAACTCCTACAAGGGTTAAAAAGGCCACTAAAGATGCTCAGCCAATCTCAGTATTCCCATATTAAAGATAGAGCTCTAACTGCAGAAAAGGAATATGAGGCTGACTTCCTTGCAGTCAGAAATGACCTTAATTCAGATGAATCCCTTGCTGCTTTGGAAGGAAGTAAAAAGAAAGCCATAAGGTTAAAAGAGGCAGAGCTAAATTTTTATTCCCAGTTAGCCAAGACAAAACACAGTTTTGAAGGGGATAAGTGTTCTGCATATTTTCATGGTCTAATGAAAAAGAATATGAAGAGGAATCATGTGAGTACATTGATAAAAGAAGATGGAACTCAGACCCTATCCTTAGAGGAGGTTGCTATTTAGTTCGAAAATTACTATAAACAGCTGCTGGGTTCAGAGTCTGACACAGAGAATGTTAGGGAAAGATACATTCTTGAGGGAGGAAACTTGCTCAAAAATGAAAAACATATGGATTTAGTGAAACCTGTTACACAAGATGAGATCAAAGCCTTATTATGGAGCATTGGAGATGATAAATCGCCTGGGCCAGATGGATACACCTCCAAGTTTTTCAAGGACACATGGGATACCACTGGGCAACAACTGACAAGGGCTGTATTGGAATTCTTCAACTCTGGCAGTCTACTAAAGCAGACCAACCACACTTCCATTGCCCTAATTGCAAAGATAAATAATCCTAAATGTGTGAATGACTTTCGTCCTATTTCTTGCTGTAATGTCTATTACAAGGTTATCACTAAAATACTTGCTAGCAGATTAGGACCTGTGCTTAAAAATATTATTTCTCCTTCCCAAATTGGTTTCATTGAAGGAAGGGCAATGTGTGAGAATATAATGCTTCTCCAGGAACTCATTAGAAAATACACTAGAAAGAGAATTAGTCCAAGATGCATACTTAACTTGGATATTAAAAAAGCATATGATACAATCTCTTGGAAATTCATAAAACAAATTCTCATACATCTAAACCTCCCTACTGCTTTCATTGCCTGGATCCTCGAATGTATATGCTCTCCTTCCTTCTCTGTCAATGTGAATGGTAGCTTACATGGTTTCTTTGCTGGCAAGAGAGGCTTAAGACAAGGAGATCCAATCTCACCTCTGATTTTTGTCCTAGCTGCTGACTATCTTTCCAGAACTTTGAGATGTAAAACAAGATCACCTGAGTTTAAATTTCATCCTAAATGTGATCACTTACAACTCTCTCATTTGGCATATGCTGATGATATTATTTTGCTATCTAGAGGTGACAAAGAATCTATGAGTATTCTTATGGATGCTTTGGATCATTTTTCATCAGTACCTGGTTTACAGCTAAGCCCTACAAAATCTTCATATTATTTAGCTAGAGCTAAAGAGGCTGATAGAATTTATCTTGAGAACAGATCTGGCTTTGCAAAGGGTGGGTTTCCCTTTAGATATTTAGGTATACCAATTTCCTCAGGGAAACTCATTATCTCTCAGTTCTCACCACTTTTAGATAAAATTCTAACAAATTTCAGTTATTGGAATGCCAAGACTTTGTCCTATGCAGGTAGGGTGGAGCTCATAAGATCTGTCATTCAAGGCATTCAAGCCTTCTAGTTCTCGATTGTGCCCTCCCCCTCTACTCTCATTGATAATATAAATAGGATTTGTGCTAAATTCTTATGAAAGTCTCACAGGATAAAATGGAAAGATGTATGTCTTCCTAAAGAAGAAGGTGATTTAGGATTAAAAGACCTAAAAACATGGAATGATGCTTTTCTTTCTAGACTCTTATGGGATATAATTAGGAAGAAAGATAGCTTGTGGATAAGATGGATACACCACCAATATTTACATCAAGGAAATTTCTGGGAATGACAAGTGCATAAGAAAAATGACTCCCCCCTTATTAAAAGAATCTTGGCTATCAGGGATGTTCTACTAACTTCCACAGGCTCTGTAGAAGAAGCTACAAGTACACTCCAAAGCTGGATCCATGGTGACCACTTCAGAATAGAGGATGCTTACAATTATTTTAGAAGGAAAGTGGCTAAACCTCCTCGGACTTCAGTAGTTTGGGACAGAAGCATCCTCCCAAAACATTCATTCATACTCTGGCTGGCTACTAGGAGAAGACTTGCAACAAATGACCTCATAAAATCAAGGGAAGTACCACTTAACTGTCATCTTTGTAATCTTCAAATTGAATCCCATGAGCATTTGTTTTTTGCATGTGATTTCTCTACTTCTATATGGTCACAGGTTAAGTGTTGGCTTGGAATCTGCCGTGAGATGAATACCATAAATAGTGGCCTCAAATGGTTGAAGAAAGAAGCAAGAGGAAGAGGATGGTACTCCAAAGCTAAAAGAACAGCCTATGCAGCCACAATATACCAAATCTAGAAGGCTAGGAA
>OY998251.1:15590712-15595712 GCA_963922045.1 Persicaria maculosa | reverse complement strand
AGATGAGTGATCCTCATCTGTTCACACTGCTGGTGGTAGTGGAACTCCGGCCTGTCCGTCTCCGCTCTAATCAAACGAGTAAGGAACTCCATGCAAATCACAAACAGGAGGGGAGACAAAGGATCACCTTGTCGAAGACCCCGCTTGCCGATGAAGTGACCATGTACAGTGTGGTTGACCTTGACCGAATAGGACGCTGATGTAACACACTCCATGACCCACTCAATGAATCTCTGTGGCAAGCCAATACTCCTCATAGCAAATCTCAAGAAGGGCCAAGTGATCGTATCATAAGCCTTCGCAAGATCAATGTTGAGGAAACATCTCTTCGTATCCCTCCGAACATTGTATCTCCGAAGTAGCTCCTGCACAAGGAAGATGTTATCCGTCATAGCCCTCCCCGCAACAAACGCGGCTTGGACCGGATCAATCACATAGCCTAGACATCCTCCGAGCCGCTTAGCCATGATCTTCGAGATAATCTTATAGACCACATTGCAGCAAGAAATGGGTCTATAGTGCTCCACTCGACTAGGGTTCTCACTCTTCGGAATAAGCGAGATCGTGGTATGGTTGAGCTGCCGAAGGAGTTTCCCATTAGCAAAGAACTCCTTCACCGCCGCACAAAGCTCTCCTCCAGTCACCTCCCAGGTGGCCTTAAAGAACTTCGAGGAGAAACCGTCCGGCCCTGGCGCTTTCGTGTCATCAATCGAGTGCAGAGCCTCTTTGATCTCCCTGTTAGACACACCTTGCACAAGGAGACCGCAATCCTCCTCCGTAACCGAAGGTCCCTCAGCAAACATCCCCTCCTGTGGTTCCGTGGTGGGAACTTCCGAACCAAACAGCCCCTGGAAGTACTCAATGAACTCACTCGCAACCTCACCCTCAGAAGTGGTAGGTGTACCATTCCGTCGGATGACGGAAGCAATGTGATCCCGCCGACCATTTGCCTTCATCAAGGCATGGAAGTATCTAGTGCACCTATCCCCCTGGAGCACATACGTCGCCTTCGCTTGTTGCCCAAGGAAGGTCCTCTCAGCCTTATTAAGCCGCTCCGATTCTTTCTTCGCACTCTCGAGGTGCCTCAAAGCAATCTCTGACTCCGGATTCAATCTCATGCTATTCATGGCCTCGGACAGGGCCTCATTAGCCGTCGCCGCCCTCGTAGAAATATGGCTAAAAGCAAGCCTATTCAACTCCCTCAACGGCGCCTTCATCCCACGGATCAAAGCACATAAACGGAATTGGTACGTACCTCGGAGCGGAGTCCTCCAATTAGCACTAACAATGTCCATAAACTCCTCATGCTCGGCCCACATATTATGGAACTTGAAGGCCCTACCCTTCTCCACCTCATTCCTACTCACCGAGACAAGAGCCAACTTGTGGTCCGAAAGAAACCACTTGTCGACATAGTGAACATGACACCCAACCTCACTCCCATGCCACCCATCATTGATCAACACACGGTCGATTCTACTCCAAATCTTCCCATCGGACCAAGTGAAGATGTCGGAGTTGGTGGTGTGTGCATCCTCGAGCCCAAGCCTTTGGCACGCGGCCAACATGTCCCTACATTCCCTCATATCAACCGGCCTCCCATTGATTCTCTCCTCCGCCCTCATCACATTGTTGAAATCACCAAGGACGATCCAAGGAAGGGAGTGGCTCGACATAAGTTGCTCCACCCACTCCCAAATCCGACTCCTATGGCTAATAGTAAATAAACCATACACAAAGCAAGTGCCATACCTCTCTCCCGAAGTCCGATCCGTCACAATGCAACCGATGTGTTGAGACGAGGCACCAATCACTTCAAGATCAACATGACACGGATCCCACATAACAAGCACTCTCCCACGGTGATCTAGGTGGAAGTTAGAGGAATACCTCCACCCGGGGAAGTGAAGTCGCATCCAAACCTCCACGGCACACATATCATTCTTGAACTTGGTCTCAAAAAGACCGATCACCCTCGCACCACTCTTCACAAGCTCCTTCTTCACACCATTTTGTTTCCGGGGATGGTTCAACCCCATAACATTCCAAGCTAACATCTTCATAAAGACACCTCCGAATTCCCGGTGCTACCCCGGTTTTGTTTCATCGCTCTAGTTTCCCTAGCGATCCTTTCCGTCCCCTTAGCCTCACAAATCACGCCACTAACCACCGTAGTAGTTGCAGCCGGAGGTTCCAAGCTCTTCTCCCTCCGTTGCTTCCTTCTTCTACTCCTTGAAACCACCTCAACAAATGGTTTCTCCACAACCTCTTCCTCCACTCCCACGTCTTCGGCATGAGAGTCGTCCGATCCATCATCCTCCTCGGTGCTAGCATCATCCTCATCCGACGAAGACACATCGAGGCTTGAGTCATCCTCCTCACTACTCTCACAAGATTCCTCACCTTTGCTCTCATGTGTTTCACTCCCCTTGTTCTTATCCCTCTCGCTTTGTGTTTCACTCTTGTTAGTGCTTTTCTTGGTAGTAAGCACTTGTGTATGCACTCTAGAGGCCGAAGCATGACCCCCTTTTGATCCTTTCCCCCCACTCTCCGAGGATGCCAAGCCCTTAGGTGTTTCGGTGGATGAGGAAACGACGCCCGCTTTCCGGGAGTTTTGACCCTTCACGACGTGGGAGCTTCCTCCTTCCAATCTCGGGTTCACCTTCTCAAGGTCCTTCCCCTTAGGCGCAGCCGACCCTTTAGCATAGGTGGACCTCGCATTCACACCCACGGCCACCCTCTTCTCCTTGAACGAGCACTCCTCCATCTTGTGACCAAATGTGCAACACTCGGCACAATAGAGCGGCTCATTCTCAATCAAGAAAGTGCAAGCTAATGTGTCCCCATCATCAAATTCAAGTTCAAGAGCACGAGTAATGGGATTAGCAAAGTTTACCTCAACAAGCACTCTTGCATAGGAGCCCCTCTTGCGGTCCTCCGTGACCTTGTCCGTGTACAACGGCTTGCCCACATGCGATGCCACCCGTCCCAACACTTCTTTCGTCCAATACACCACCGGTAGCCCAAAGATACGAACCCACAAAGGAATCGTTGCGATCTCCTTTCTATTGAAAGCAAACTTGTCCGGCACCGGACGGAGGAGTAGAGGTTTACCATTGATGAAGTATGGACCTCCTTTTAGCACCTTCTCATAAGCATCCTCCGATTCAAATTGGAAGACCATCCATCCGGCCTCCTCACGGTATCGGGACTTAACTCCCCAAGACTTCCGTAGTTCATTGATCGCAAAGTAGCCCGGAAAGAAGCCAACATATTGGCCTAGCAAGGACCACCCCCACACTTGTTGCTTAGGAAGAGCTTCCGAGCACTTGATTTGAACCTTTGTAGACGTAGGCTTGACATACTCAAGCCTCCCTCCAAGCCCTGAGTTCATGAACACCCTTTCCGACCTCCTAGCCCACACGTTGGTCTCACTCTTCCCACCCTCATTGTTGGGTGTAGTTCCGAGCCTCCCGTTAGCCTCCGGTTTGGACACCCTCGGCTTGAGAGGTGGGAACTCCACCTCTATCTCCTCATCCACATCCGACAAGGTAGCCCGAGAATGAACCCGCGCCACCTCTCCCCCTTCCTCCATCACGGCCTTACCCTTGAGCTTCTTCCTAGCATCATCACTTTCATTAGTGTGGCTTCCTTTCGATGGCTTCTTGTTCAATACCATCAAAGGTTCCACGGATGCTTTAGTGATATCCACCATCGGCACCAATGTCACCTCGCTCGAGTTTTTCTTCTTGCTTACAACCGTATTATCCTTAGCAACGTTCGGACCTTCTTCGGCGTTATCCTTGGCCACATTCATAGCCGCCGTCAGAACCGTGGCCTCCTCCCCGGGAGCCTTCTTGTTCTTCTTAGCCATCAATTCCGAGGAAGGAGAAGCCCCCTAGCCTCAAAACCGTCCAGGTTCAAGTAAGATCCCAAGGATCCTAACCAATCCCACAGAATCCGGAAAGAATCCACACCAAATCGGGAAAGAATTTTGAAATTCCTCCACCCAATCTTCAATCAAGCCGTCACCAATGGCGGAACCACCACACTCCGGCCAAGAGGATCAAGGAAAACAGCCACCTCTCACCTTCCACCACCGTCGACAAAGGGAATCCGACAATGGTGAAAAGAAAAACCGGCAAAAACACTTAAAACGAAACGAAAAAACAAGTTTAACTCCGATTCGATGGTGGCTTCGTGAGGATAACCACCATGAGACACAAGGGGTTCGAGAGGAATCACCCTTGCCGGAGAAAAACCAAGGAGGAGGAGGAGATTATTGAATCGCCGGAAATCGCCTCAAAGAGGAGAGAGAAGAGAGCACATGGGGTTTATCACAATCGCATTCATGGGGTTTTTTTCTATTGCAAGTTTAGGATGTTAGGAATCCCCAAATTTATTTTATTTGGAAAATTTTGCACAAAAACCCTAAAATATCAGCAAGTGCCATAATTGGTGTTGGGTGATCCAGGGTGCACGAGCACCGGTCTCCGGGGTGTCCGATCACCCATGTGCGAGGTGTCCGGGGTGTCCGCGCACCGTGTCCGAGCACCCATGTCCGAGCAGCCTTGTCCGAGGTGTCCGAGCACCCGTGTCCGAGGTGCCTGAGCACCCATGTCCGAGCATCCGAGGTGCCCGAGCACCCATGTCCGAGCATCCGAGGTGTCCGAGCTCCCATGTCCGTGCATCCGAGGTGTCCGAGCACCTGTGTCCGAGAACCCATGTCCGAGGAGCCCGAGCACCCATGTCCGAGCATCCGAGGTGTCCGAGCACCCGTGTCCGAGGTGCCCAAGCACCCATGTCCGAGGTGCCCAAGCACCCATGTCCGAGGTGCCTGAGCACCCATGTCCGAGGTGTCTGAGCACCCGTGTCCGAGGTGTCCGAGCACCCATAGCACCCGTGTCCAAGGTGTCCGAGCACCCGTGTCTCGGGTGCCCGAGCACCCATAGCACCCGTGTCCGGGGTGCCCGAGCACCCGTGTCCGAGGTGCCCGAGCA
>OY998251.1:15575712-15585712 GCA_963922045.1 Persicaria maculosa | reverse complement strand
AGGAGTGACGGGCGGTGTGTACAAAGGGCAGGGACGTAGTCAACGCGTGCTGATGACTCGCGCTTACTAGGAATTCCTCGTTGAAGACCAACAATTGCAATGATCTATCCCCATCACGATGAAATTTCAAAGATTACCCGGACCTGTCGGCCAAGGTGATAGACTCGTTGAATACATCAGTGTAGCGCGCGTGCGGCCCAGAACATCTAAGGGCATCACAGACCTGTTATTGCCTCAAAATTTCATGGCCTGGAAGGCCATAGTCCCTCTAAGAAGCTAGCTGTGGAATGATAACTCCACATAGCTAGTTAACAGGCTGAGGTCTCGTTCGTTAACGGAATTAACCAGACAAATCGCTCCACCATCTAAGAACGGTCATGCACCACCACCCATAGAATCTCGAAAGAGCTCTCAGTCAGTCAAGCGGGTGGTTAGAGAGAGAAACTCTCAAAGAAGGTTTTCCTTCTTGCCTTCCCCCTTGCTCCGGCGAGCTCCTTCCGACCACCTCCTCGGTTTTTCGGCCACCTCTATTGTCCGAAACGCCTCTCCCACCCCCCTCTCCTCTCCTCCTCCTTCCTTGTCCGTCATTCACTCCCCCCCAGTTTACCGAGCTGCCATTAAAAGCATTAAATTGAGCTACCAACCGGTTGGTGGAGCCATTAAAGTTCACCAACAGCTCTTCATCACCTTCTTCCTCCCCCTTACTCTACCGAATCCTCTTCTTCTGGCCCCTGTGTGACTCTCAGGTGGTCCTCCGCCTCAAGCGGCGGCGCCGTCACGGGTGGAAAGCCAATCTGCCCCGTATCGGAGAAAGTCTCCCAAACCTGCAACTAGCCGTTACCTTCAGAAAATAGCCGTTACCACTTACCAAACTAGCCGTTGGGTCTCTAACAGTCACCAGTTTTTCAAATTTGGCAAGTTTGACCCGCGTTGACCATCCCCTTCCCATCTCCTCTGACTCTCAAGGCTGACGACGGAGCTACTGGTACTCCGGCACTAGCGTCCCCCTCAACCGGTCATCCCGCTCACATTTCTAAACTCCTCTTGCTTCCCTCTCTTCCTCCCACCCAATTCTCCCCCCTATTTTTCTCGGCTCTGGTTCAGTCTCCGGTGAACAGTGCTCCGGTGAACTTTCTGTTTGTGGGGTAGCCTACTGTACTCCGATCCTGATTCTAAGGTCACCTTTCAACTCCTCTTTCACTCCCTGTGACCCCACCTTACAAATTTGACGCCTAATCCTCTGTGAAGGAAAGCCCCAAATCTGGAGCTAGGGTTCCAGGACGAACTCCTGTGTCTTCCTTGTTCCGCAGATACGACCTACCTAAGCTGATCCAAACCACAAATTGATCCCCTCCACAACCTCCTACCAACCCACTGAGCTCCCAGCCTTGCGAATTACTGATTTGGAGATCTCTACAAAAAACCCCCATTTTCTAGGTCTTCGACCTGGGAATATCCTCTTGTGCGACCACCTTCTGTGACCCGAAATCTCAAATTGACGACTCCTTCCTCCTCCCCTCTACTGTCTTTTTCCACCACCTTACCAATTTCTTCATCTGAACTGGATTAAAGAAACCCCCAATTTCTTGAAGGTTACTATGAATCAGAAGCCCGTCGAACAAAAATCTCAGTCATTGGGGTCACCAATACGCCGAGTACACCCAAATTGACGCCCGATTCTGAGTCACAAACCTTTGAGAGACCTACAGCCTTGCGAATTGAAGGAACAACAACGGGTTTCATAAATCCCCAATTTCTAGGGTTTACGGAAGACGATGAGTGAAGAACAACCTCCAGGATCAAGACGTCGGTCCTTCAGGCATGCTGACTTGGAAAAACTAAGGGCCACATGCCTCACACCGACCCCAATTGCAGCAGCAAGTGAAGGAAGTCGGACGAAGATGACTGTTTGGGTTCTCCCCTAAAGAACAAGTCCCCCTCTTCAGCTATGCGGAGTTCTAATCAATAATCCAAGAGCTCCTTACCTCCAGGTTCGTCCCCAGCTATTGCCTTCTCACCCTATCAGGCAAATAAGGTAACTCTCTCTTCCTCCCTTCCCCTGGATAAAGCCGGGTCCTCTAGTATAGGAATTGTGATGCAGAAGACTCCAATGGAGGAGCAATGTCTTGAAAATGTGATCATGAAGATCCCTAGGGAGGGACAACTCTCTTCTTCTTCTTATCCCTCTGTTATTTCTCCTGATTTTGATTTAAATGTTCAAAAGATCCCAAAGGAGGGACAATACATGCACAATGCTATGACAAATCCAGAAAAGACCCCTATGTAGGGGCAAATACCTGATTCATGCACCCCTAAGAGTTCCTTTGACCACAGTAATGCTCCCTCTGTATCTATCCCCCACCATCTAATCCCACCTGAACCTACATCATCAAGTGCTAATACCATGACTTCAGTTCAGAGTGGATGCCAGAAATTGAAGGATGTGTCTACTGAGGTTGAAGTACATGACAAAGTAAATGCTTCTTCTTCAGGAATGAACACTAGTACTGCCTCTCCTTCCCTTTGCCACTTGACCAGTAACAGTGCCAATGTAACCCCTAACCAGGATTGTAATCAATCTAGTAAAGAGTGTATAACTCCTGGTAAATCTGTCAAGGATGGAAACACCCCTATGGTCTCCTTTGATGTGGTTCAAGGAAAGAACTCAAACCCTACTCCTGTTTCAAGCACCCTAATCTCCACTGGTGGTATCCTCCCTTCCCCCACCTCTCCCACCTTCAACACTACCCCCCCCCCCCTCCACTGTCAGCTCTGGAGCCAACTCCAACTGAAGCCTATAAAACCACCACTACCAGTACTTCTACCACCCCTCCTATCCCTACCACTCCCTCCAACCCTTCCAACCTTCATGGAGCTTGGGCCCTAAATCATAACCTAATAGGCTCCCACAAGAAAGCCAGAGGCTTTAAACTTGAATTTGAAGCTTCTGGAACTGGTGATACTGTTAAAGCCTCTAGGAGTGATTGCCTTTCTTTAGAGGAAGCTTGGGGCTTCTCTCTTGTGGGTTATGTGGTTGGACGCTTTCCTGGACTCCAAGACATTGGAAAAATTAAGGATAACTGGCCTAAGCACACCTTCAACAATCAAGGTGGATGGCTTATGTTTAAATTTTACAAAGAAGAGGACAGGGACACAGTGCTTATGAAAGGTCCTGTCACTAGGCCAGGTTATACTCTGCTCCTCAAATGTGTCCCAGAAAGGTTCACTTTTGATAAAGCCCTTTTCTCCAAACTCCCAATCTGGATTAGAATACACAAACTCCCAACTGAATTCTGGACACCCACTATGCATCAAAGAATAGCCTCAAAAATAGGGGATCCCTTGATGACTGATTCCTACACTGAGCAAAGAACAAAGCAATTGTATGCCCGAGTGTTAGTGGAAATGGATTGTAGTGCAGAATTGAAAAGGGTTGTCCATATTGAGTTTTCTGATGCCCCTGACCATACATGTTTTATTGAGTATGAAAACTTGCCACCTAGATGTAATAACTGCACTTCATATGGTCATGAAACACTCAAGTGTCCAGCAGCAAGGAATACCACTCAGACAGAGAATAGACAGACTCACATGGAGAAAAACACAGCTAGACACAAGGCAAATGGTCCACAGTCTAACAACACCCTTGTACCTCCTCATCCCCTTGTCAGTGAGACCCACTCTCAACCCCCTCACCACCTTTCCCCTCTCTCCTCTCCCAGAAGCTCTTCACAACAGGCTGATCCCCCTCCTCCACCCTCCCCTGCTCCCCCTTCCCCAAAATCCTCCCACTCTACTCAACCTGGCCACACTCACTCCTCTCTCCCCTCTTCCTCTAATACTCAGCCTCCTCTCCTCCCCACCCCCCCTGAAGGGCTTCCCCCCATTATAACTCTCCCTCCTCCCCCCTCACACAATCTTACCTCCCAACCCTCTTTGAAATCTTCACCACTGGTTTCCCACAAAACCAGAGCCACTGTCAAATCCACTCTTTTCTCTTCCATAGACAGGATAAACAAAGCTTATCAAAAGAAAAAGGCCTCCCCTCCCCCCCTGCCAGGGTTGTGGACTTACAATATGCCCAAGAAGTGTCCAGATATGCATCAGCAAGATTGGAGAAAGAAATGCAATGGATAGAGAAACAAAAAAGAACATATTCCTCCAAGCAAACCCAAGCTCAAAAAAGAGTTACATTTGCTAATCAAAATACCTTTCATGTACTAGAACGCCTAGACCCCTCCCACCCTCTCCCTGAAGCCTCCTCTTCTATGGAAGCACAGAAAAGCACTAGCAAATCCCACATTACTGAAAATGAATGTGCTACACAGGGAGATACATCACTGGGTCAACTACAGTTAACATGGAACAAAGAGGATAAACATGAAAGAATTAGAAGAAGCTGCAGGCTGAACAAGCAAAACACCCAAGCTTCCCCGGTGGAACAAACTGAAGCAGAATCAGAGGACAGTGATCTTGAAAATGAGACTGATTCTCAGAATATTGGTGTAAGAGATGTGGTGTTAGGTCTCAAATACTGGCCAGTACATGGATGTGATAAGGACAACAATGGTGAAGGGCCTAGCACCCTTGTAAAATCCTCTAAATGATAGTTGCAACATGGAATGTGAGAGGTTTTGGCAGCACCACAAAACAAAAAGTTGTCAGAGAATCACTAAGAGAAAATAATATTGTATTTATGGGTATTTTGGAAACAAAACTTGATGAGAACAAGTTGCAGGCGATTATGAAGAAAGAGTTTGATAATTGGAGCTATCTACATAATTTTAACCAAAGCCCTGCAGGGAGAATTGTTATAATCTGGAATTCTTATAAAGTGGATTTTGAGGTGTTTAAGATCATTGAGCAGCTCATTAGTGGGAGAATAACTTGTAAAACTACTAGGAAATCCTTCTATATTGCTCAAGTTTATGGATTGCATACAATTGTGAAGAGAAGAGGTCTTTGGAATGAATTAAGAATTAAAATGAATATCAGACCTGGTGCTTGGCTTGTTCAAGGAGATTTTAACGCTATCATGAGGTCTTGTGAAAGAAGAAATGGTAACACTGTCACAGCTTATGAAGTGGCTGATCTTTGGGATATTTGTACTGAACTAGACCTTCATGATGCAATGAGTCAAGGCATGGATCATACTTGGTTTAAGGGCCAAAAGTCCACAAAAATAGATAGAGCCATGATTAATGGGACCTGGGACTCACTAAGCTTACACTGCCATGCTCATTTTTTACTTCCCCGACCCTCTTTTGATCATGTACAAGTCTTAGTGGAGGTACTTGACCAGCAAACCTACAAGCCAAGGCCTTTTAAGTATTTCAATATGTGGGGTAAAGCTGAAAATTTTCAACAGCTAATAAGAGATCACTGGAATTATCATGGAAATGGGTCTAAACAGTTTATTCTCTGCAAACTTCTTCAAGGCTTTAAAGGTCCTTTAAAACAGCTGAATAAATCTCAGTTTTCACATATAAAAGAAAGAGCCTCAGCTGCTGAAAAGGAATATGAGACTGCCTCTCTAGCTGTTATAAATGACCCTACTTGAGATGAGCTCTTAAATGTTCTAGAGATTAGTAAAAAGAAAGCCTTAAAACTCAAAGAGGCTGAGCTGAATTTCTACTCCCAACTTGCCAAGACAAAACACAGTTTTGAGGGAGATAGATGTACTGCCTACTTTCATGGTGTGATGAAAAAGAATATGAAAAGAAACCATGTGAGTTCTTTGATAAAAGAGGATGGAAGTCCTACTATGTCCATTGAAGAGGTTGAACAACAATTTGAGATTTACTACAAGCAGCTACTAGGATCTGCTGATGAGACTGAAAATGTAGTGGAAAGATACATCTTTGATGGAGGTTCATTGCTGAGTATTGAAAAACATGAGGAGCTTATTAAACCAGTTTCACAGGAGGAAATCAAATCCACTTTATGGAGCATAGGGGATGAAAAATCTCCCGGGCCTGACGGGTTCACTTCTAAGTTCTTTAAAGATACCTGGGATACTACTGGGCAACACCTCACCATGGCTGTGCTAGAGTTCTTTAATTCCAGTGACCTTTTAAAGCAAACCAACCACACTTCAATTGCCCTTATTGCCAAGAAGAATAATCCCTCTTGTGTGTCTGACTTTCGACCCATTTCATGTTGTAATGTGTTTTACAAGATCATCACTAAAATTCTTGCTAGCAGATTAGGCCCTGTAATGAAAGATATCATCTCTCCCTCTCAAATTGGTTTTATAGAAGGTAGAGCAATGTGTGAAAATGTTATGCTTCTCCAAGAGCTTATTAGGAAATATACTAGGAAAAGGATTAGCCCTCGTTGCATTCTAAACCTGGATATCAAGAAAGCTTATGACACTATATCATGGAAGTTTATTAAACAAATGCTTACTCTTCTTAATTTCCCTGATATGTTTATTGGCTGGATTTTAGAATGTCTCTGTTCTACCTCCTTCTCTGTTAATGTGAATGGTAGTTTGTGTGGTTTTTTCCCAGGTAAGAGAGGCCTAAGACAATGTGATCCGATCTCTCCCCTATTATTTGTTATTTCTGTTGAATATTTGTCTAGAGTGTTAAGGTGCAAAACCAGGCTCCCAGAGTTTAAATTCCATCCTAAATGTGATGCTCTTCAACTTTCCCACATTGCCTATGCTGATGATATTGTTTTAATGTCTAGAGGTGATAAGGAATCCATGAATGTACTTCTTGATGCTCTAGACCATTTTTCTGCAGTCTCTGGACTAAAATTAAACCCCACGAAATCTTCTTATTATATAGCAGGGGCTAACATTGCAG
Source organism: Persicaria maculosa (assembly GCA_963922045.1). Lineage (NCBI taxonomy): Eukaryota > Viridiplantae > Streptophyta > Magnoliopsida > Caryophyllales > Polygonaceae > Persicaria > Persicaria maculosa. The sequence goes on along the minus strand of OY998251.1, from coordinate 15,578,900 downwards.
ATAAATTGTATTTGGCAAACAGATCTGGCTTTTCTCAAGGAGAATTCCCCTTTAGATACCTTGGCATTCCCATCTCTTCTGGCAAACTCACAGTTTCTCAATTCTCCCCTCTCCTGGACAAAATTCTTACTAATTTTAGTTATTGGAATTCAAAGACTTTGTCCTATGCAGGGAAGGTAGAATTGATTAGATCTGTTATACAAGGAATTCAAGCATTTTGGTTCTCCATGGTTCCTTCTCCTTCTACTCTTATTGATAATATTAATAGACTTTGTGTAAAAATTTTGTGGAAGTCCCACAGGATAAAATGGAGAGATGTATGCCTTCCCAAAGAAGAAGAAGGATTGGGGTTAAAGGATTTTAAAACCTGGAATGATGCCTTCTTATCAATACTTTTGTGGGACATAATCAGGAAGAAAGATCCTATCTATCATCAATATTTACACCAAGGAAGCCTGTGGAATTGGCAAGTGCACAGTAAGAATGACTCACCTCTTGTAAAAAAAATCCTATCTATCAGGGATGCTATACTGTTTTCCACAGGTTCCATTGGTGAAGCTACTAACACCATCCAAAGTTGGGTTCATGGAGATCATTTCAACATTGAAGATGCATATAATTTTTTCAGAAGGAAAGCTCCCAAACCCCCCTGGTTTTCTATTGTATGGGATAGGAAAATACTTCCCAAGCATTCATTCATTTTGTGGCTGGCAACTAAGAGGCGGTTGGCAACAAATGATCTCATCAAATCAAGGGAAGTTCCTCCAAACTGTCACCTTTGTAATCAAGCAGCTGAATCCCATGAACACCTTTTCTTTGCTTGTGATTTCTCTTCCAATATTTGGTCACAGATTAAATGTTGGCTTGGAATCTGGCGTGGGATGAACACCATCAGCAGTGGACTCAAGTGGCTAAAGAAAGAGGCAAGAGGGAAAGGATGGTACTCCAAAGCTAAGAGGACAGCTTTTGCAGCAACAGTGTACCAGATTTGGAAGGCAAGAAATGAGAAGCTCTTCTAAAACAAATGCAAGAGCATTGCTGAGATCACTCACTTGATAAAGATACATGTATACAAGGTCCTCCAGCATGACTTCTACATGCACTTCTCCACCTCAACGACACTTCAAGAGGGTGCAATTCATATGAATGGAATCACAACAGTGGCTGAAGCATCTACCGAGCACCTACCAAGGCTAACTTAGAAGGAGTTGGAACTTAGCCTATAGGTTTTAAACTCCTTATAAAATCAGAGGATACCCCTTTTTGCTTACCTCTGAATCTGTAATTGGGTTGTAATTAGATGAACTTCGGCCTACTCCTTTACTAGCTTCAAAAAGGAGTATTTTTGGGTACTTGGTGTGATAAGGTTGTGTGTTTATAATTCTCTTGATGGCCGAGCCGAAGGGAGAATTATGAATGCACAATCTTAGGGTGCGGGTCCGAATTCCGATAGCTTTGGCTTGAAGTAAAAGGAGTTGCACCGAACCGTAGGTTCATCACACCCTTTATGATGGTTGCAACTCTATGTTGCCAACCATAATTTTGGTCCATAGCCTCATGAGCCCACGGGCAAGGCTTCACTAGACTCTTGTATATATTTCTATTTTCTTTAATACAAATTAACCTTTAAAATCAAAAAAATCGAAAGAGCTCTCAGTCTGTCAATCCTTACTATGTCTGGACCTGGTAAGTTTCCCCGTGTTGAGTCAAATTAAGCCGCATGCTCCACTCCTGGTGGTTCCCTTCCGTCAATTCCTTTAAGTTTCAGCCTTGCGACCATACTCCCCCCAGAACCCAAAAACTTTGATTTCTCATAAGGTGCCGGCGGTGTCCTTGTAGCAACATCCGCCGATCCCTGGTCGGCATCGTTTATGGTTGAGACTAGGATGGTATCTGATCGTCTTCGAGCCCCCAACTTTCGTTCTTGATTAATGAAAACATCCTTGGCAAATGCTTTCGCAGTTGTTCGTCTTTCATAAATCCAAGAATTTCACCTCTAACTATGAAATACGAATGCCCCCGACTGTCCCTGTTAATCATTACTCCGATCCCGAAGGCCAACAGAATAGGACCGGAATCTTATGATGTTATCCCATGCTAATGTATACAGAGCTTAGGACTGCTTTGAGCACTCTAATTTCTTCAAAGTAACAGAATACCACTCACACGCAATCACGTGACGCCTTCCCGACTCCGAGGAGCTACCATCCGGCAGACAGAAGTCATCCAGAAGCAACTCTTTCAAAGTTAGTCGGGCAACGCTAAGCATGAAAACCGGGTAGGGGCAACCGTCAAACACCTAGAAACACGGGCACCGAGGTGTTCAAACCAACCGAGGAGGGACATCGACAACCAAGGCACCCTAGGGCACCAAGGTGTGGGCAACAACCTTTGGGACGCCAAACATCGGACACCAAGGCACCTGTGAGCCGGGGTGCTCGAACACCATGGCACTAGGGAGCCCTGGTGCTCGGACACCAAGTCACCAGGGAGCCCAGGAGCTCGGACACAAAGGCACCAGGGAGCCGAGGTGCTCGGACACCATGGCACCGGGGAGCCCAGGTGCTCGGGCACCAGGGCACCAGAATGCCGAGGTGCTCGGGCGCCTAGGCTCTAGGGTGCCAAGGTGCTCGGGCGCCTGGGCTCCAAGGTGCCGAGGTGCTCGGGAGCCAAGGGACTGGGTGCCGAGGTTATCGGGCAAAAGGCTTCCGGGGTGCCGAGGTGCTCGGGCGCCAAGGGGCCGGGTGCCGAGGTTCTCGGGAGTCAGGCTTTCGGGGTGCTCGGGACATTGGGACAACGGACATCGAGCATTCTCATGGGGCATCGAGGGGGGTGCTCGAGCAAAAAGTGCACGTGGTGTGTCGAAAGATGCCCCAAAAGCTTCCCATAGGCTCCCAAGCTCATTATAAAATTTTTTGATTTTTTCGAGTACCTCACCCCCCTATAGTGCACTTATAGCAGTTTTGCCACCAACACCAGTAGATACAGGTCCTTTGGAGGCAGGTTATACAAAATTGAGACTTTTATTTTTGGAGTTCTAGTGATCCAAATCGCATGGGGTTTTTTTCTATTTCAAGTTTAGGATGTTAGGAATCCTCGAAATTTTTTTGTTTGGAACTTTTCTCATAAAATCCGAAAATATCGGCCAATGCCATAATTGGTGTCGGGTGCTCCGAGGTGTCCGATTG
>OY998251.1:15560712-15568212 GCA_963922045.1 Persicaria maculosa | reverse complement strand
CCTTACAAATTGCTCCTTTCGATTTGATTTGAAGAAAGCCCTTTCTCTAGTCAAATCACAACTGAAAACGTCGTGAAGGAATCACATCCTGGGGTAGTCGCCACACCTGGTCTTTCCAAATTGACAACACAATTGCATCAAGAAGACCCCAAGGTAGCTGCAACCTTGAGAATTGAAAGAAATTCCATGCCTTCCTGAAACCCCTAAATTCTAGGGTTTAGGAGGCGACGATGAACAGTGAACAACCTCCAGGAGCAAGACGCCGGTCCTTCAAGCAAGCGGACTTGGAAAAACTCAAGGCCACATGTCTCACGCCTACTCCAATTGCAGCAGCTCTAGAAGGAAGTCCTACGAAGATGACAGTTCTAGGAATTCTCCCCAAGAGCAAAGCCCCTTCTTCAGCTACACGAAGCTCCGAGCAACAAGCAAAGAACTCTCCCCCTCCAGGTGCGTCCCCAAGCACTGCTTTCTCTCCCTATCAACCAGCTGAGGTAACTCCCTCTTCCTCCCTTCCTCTGGATAAAGCCAGGTCCTCTAGTATAGAAAATGAGATGCAAAAGATCCCAAAGGAGGGACAATGTCTTTATTCTGTGGTAATGAAGATCCCAATGGAGGGACAATTGAATGCTCCTTACACTTGTATTTCCAATTCTACTGATTTCACTCAAAATGCTCAAAAGATCCCAAGGGAGGGACACTGCATGCTTGAAATTGTTGTGACTAGCCTTGATATGCATAATGAACTGGTTAGCTCTGAGCAAAGCAATGTAAACCCTCACCTTACATCCTCCCTGAGTAATGTTGCCCTTGATCCAAACCAAAATCCTAATTATGCCATGGATAATCCTGTTACTACTGCTGGGTTGGATGGAAATGATAAGGACAAGGGTAAGGTATTACCCACAGTAGATCAGACCAGGGTCTCAGACCCTACAGCTAGCCAGATCTCATCACCTTTGCCCTCTGTAACCACCATCACCCCCTCCCCCAACACTTCTGCTCCTCCCCCCAACACTGGCCAGCAAAATGTGGAGCCAACTCCAGCTGAAGCTTATAGACCTACCAAGGCTAACCATACCACCACTGCTCCCATACTTCCTAACCCCACCAGGGATATTACCAATAACAATATCCCTCCTCCCCCAAATCTCAACTCCCCTACCAACCTGCAAGGAGCTTGGGCTCTTAATCACAACCTTACTGGTTCCCACAAGAAAGCTAGAGGTTATAAACTAGAATTTGAAGCCTCTGGTTCAGGAGACACCATCAAAGCCTCCAGAAGTGACTGCCTATCTCAAGAAGAGGCTTGGGGTTTCTCCTTAGTTGGATATGTGGTGGGGCGCTTCCCTGGTCTCCAAACAATTGGGAATATTAAAGATAATTGGCCAAAGCATATTTTCAATAACCAGGGTGGATGGCTTATGTTTAAGTTTTTCAATGAAGAGGATAGAGATCTTGTACTGATGAAAGGACCAGTGACAGGCCCTGGATACACACTGCTCCTCAAATGTGTCCCAGAAAGATTCACATTTGACAAAGCCCTCTTTTCAAAGCTGCCCATATGGATAAGAATTCACAAACTCCCAACTGAGTTCTGGACAGCAACAATGTTACAGAGAATAGCTTCAAAAATAGGGGACCCTTTAATGAGAGACTCATACACTGAGCAAAGGTCCAAGCAACTATTTGCAAGAGTGCTGGTGGAGATGGATTGCTCCAAAGAACTCAAGAGAGCTGTGCATATAGAATTCAATGATGCCCCTGATCATACATGTTTTATAGAGTATGAAAATTTACCTCCGAGATGCAATAATTGTCATACCTATGGACATGAAACTGTTAAGTGCCCTGCAACTAAGAGCACTACACAAAATAGACAGAGACAGGTGTACAAAGAAAAAGGCCTCTCTGGGAACAACTCTCAGGTCTCACAGCCTAGCTCTTCCACTAGCCCCTCCTTGGACACCAACCCCCTTACCTCTTCCACTCCTAGCTCCTCCCTATCTGAACCCCATTTACCCTCTAGGTTTGACCAGACTGAGCCTGTCAACCCAACAGATCTTCCTTCCCCTACAGATGTGATGACAACCACTGGCACTAGTTCCAACCCACCCCCACCCCCCCTCACAATAACCCCCTTCCAGCTACTAACCCACCTAGTAATCTCCCCCCCCCCCTCCTCCCAACTCCAATAGAAGGCCTGCCTTCAGTTATTTTCCTGCCCCCTCCTGCTCAAAATCCCCATCTCCCCTCCCAGGTTTCTAGGAGATCCTCTCCCCCACCTATTTCCCAGACCACTAAATCCAATGTCAAATCCTCCCTCTTCTCCTCCATTGATAGGATAAACAGAGCCTACCAAAAGAAACAAGCCTCTTCCTCACCCCCAACTAAGGCTGTAGATTTGAAGTATGCCCAGGAAGTCTATAGATGCTCAGAAAAGAAAATGGAACAAGAAATGAGGAGAATAGACAAAGAAAAAAGGCAAAGCTCTAAGAAAAGGGTAAGCTTTGCAGATCAAAACTCATTTCAAATCCTAGAAGTGTTGGAACAGCCTCAAGAGTCACAAGATTATCTACTTCCCAACACAGAAGCTACAAACTTTCATGGCTCCAGCTCAGATTCAGGAGCAGACAAAGAGCTACAAAGAAATGCTCCACAAGGGCAGCTACAACTTACATGGAATCAAGAAGAAAAAATGGAGAAAGTAAGAAGGAGTTCTAGACTAAATAAGCAAATCCCTCTAGCCTCTCAGCCTGTACAAACAGACCCTGATGAAGAAGAGAGTGATGAGGAGATGGATGGAAACTATCAAGAATATGATGGAAGAGAGGTTGTGCTAGGACTTAAATATTGGCCAGTACATGGATGTGATAAAGATAACACTGGAGAAGGGCCTAGCACCCTTTCAAGATCTTCTAAATGATAGTTTCCACTTGGAATGTGGGGGGTTTTGGCAGCACCCCAAAACAAAAGGCTGTCAGAGAATCACTAAGAGAAAATAATATAGTTTTTATGGGTATTTTGGAAACAAAGCTGGATGAAAGCAAATTACAGGCTATTATGAAAAAAGGGTTTGATCATTGGAGCTATTTACATAATTTTCACCAAAGCCCTGCAGGAAGAATTGTTATAATCTGGAACTCTCAAAAGGTGGACTTTGAGGTTTTCAAGATTATTGACCAGCTCATTAGTGGAAGTATAACTTGCAAAGTTACTAGAAAATCCTTCTATATTGCTCAAGTTTATGGACTACACACAATTGTGAAGAGAAGAGATCTCTGGAATGATATAAGAGGTGAAATGAACACAAGACCTGGTGCTTGGCTTATTCAAGGTGATTTTAATGCTGTAATGAGATCATGTGAAAGGAGAAATGGGAACACTGTCACTGCTTATGAAGTAGCTGATCTCTGGGATATGTGTACTGAACTTGATCTTCATGATGCAACAAGTCAAGGAATGGATCATACCTGGTTTAAGGGTCAAAAGTCCACAAAAATAGACCGAGCCATGATTAATGGAACCTGGGACTCACTAAGCTTACACTGTCATGCTCATTTCTTACTCCCCCGTCCCTCTTTTGATCATGTACAAGTTTTGGTGGAGGTGCTTGATCAACAAATTTATAAGCCAAGACCCTTCAAATATTTCAATATGTGGTGCAAAGCTGATAACTTTCAACAGTTAATAAGAGAGCACTGGAATTTTCATGGAGAAGGGTCTAAACAATTCATCCTATGTAAACTCTTACAAGGCCTTAAAAGTCCCTTAAAACAGCTGAACAAATCTCAATTTTCCCATATAAAAGAAAGAGCCTCAGATGCTGAAAAGGAGTATGAGACTGCCTTCTTAGCTGTAAGAAGTGATCCTACTTCAGATGAACTTCTAAGTCTTCTAGAAGGTAATAAAGAGAAAGCCTTAAAACTCAGAGAGGCTGAGCTGAATTTCTACTCCCAACTTGCTAAGACAAAACACAGTTTTGAGGGTGATAGATGCACTGCATATTTTCATGGTGTGATGAAGAAGAATATGAAAAGAAACCATGTGAGCTCCTTGATAAAAGATGATGGAAGTCCCACATTGTCTATTGATGAGGTTGAGCAACAATTTGAGACTTACTACAAACAGCTCCTAGGATCTGCTTATGAGACTGAAAATGTTGTGGATAGATACATCTATGATGGAGGTTCAGTGCTGAATAATGAAAAACATGAGGAGCTCATCAAACCAATCTCACAAGAGGAAATAAAATCCACTCTATGGAGCATAGGAGATGATAAATCTCCTGGGCCTGATGGTTTTACCTCCAAGTTCTTTAAAGATACCTGGGACACTACTAGGCATAACTTCACCATGGTTGTGCTTGAGTTCTTTAATTCTGGTAGCCTCTTAAAGCAAACCAACCACACATCAATTGCCCTCATTGCCAAGAAGACCAATCCCTCTTGTGTGACTGATTTTCGACCAATTTCTTGTTGTAATGTGTTTTACAAAGTCATCACTAAGATTCTTGCTAGCAGATTAGCTCCTGTACTGAAAGACATTATCTCTCCTTCTCAAATTGGTTTTATAGAAGGTAGGGCAATGTGTGAAAATGTAATGCTTCTCCAAGAGCTTATTAGGAAATATACTAGGAAAAGGATTAGCCCTCGTTGCATTCTAAACCTGGACATCAAAAAAGCTTATGATACCATATCATGGAAATTTATTAAACAAATGCTTATTCTTTTGAACTTCCCTGATATGTTTATTGGCTGGATTCTAGAATGTATTTGCTCTCCCTTCTTCTCTGTTAATGTGAATGGTAGTTTGTGTGGTTTTTTCCCTGGTAAGAGAGGCCTAAGACAAGGTGATCCGATTTCCCCCCTTTTATTTGTTCTTTCTGTTGAATATTTGTCAAGAGTGCTAAGATGCAAAACCAGGCTACCAGAATTTAAATTCCACCCTAAATGTGATGCTCTTCAACTGTCCCACATTGCCTATGCTGATGATATTGTTTTACTTTCTAGAGGTGATAAAGAATCCATCAGTATACTTCTTGATGCTCTAGATCATTTTTCTGCAGTCTCTGGACTAAACTTAAATCCCACAAAATCCTCTTATTATATAGCTGGGGCTAACAGTGCAGATAAATCATATTTGGCAAACAGATCTGGCTTTTCTCAAGGAGAATTCCCCTTTAGATACCTTGGCATTCCCATCTCATCTGGCAAACTCACAATCTCTCAATTTTCCCCTCTCTTGGACAAAATACTTACAAATTTTAGTTACTGGAATTCAAAAAATTTGTCCTATGCAGGGAAGGTAGAATTGATCAGATCTGTCATTCAAGGAATCCAAGCTTTTTGGTTTTCCATGGTTCCTTCTCCTTCTACTCTTATTGATAATATAAATAGACTCTGTGCCAAATTTTTGTGGAAGTCTCACAGGATAAAATGGAGAGATGTTTGCCTCCCTAAAGAAGAAGGAGGATTGGGCTTAAAGGATTTAAAAACCTGGAATGATGCCTTCTTATCAAGACTTTTGTGGGACATAATCAGGAAGAAAGACAGCCTATGGATAAGGTGGATCCACCATCAATATTTACACCAAGGAAGCCTGTGGAATTGGCAAGTACATAGTAAGAATGACTCACCCCTTATCAAAAAAATCCTATCTATCAGAGATACTATACTGCTTTCTACAGGTTCCATTGGAGAGGCTACTAGCACCATCCATAGCTGGGTTCATGGAGATCATTTCAAGATTGAAGATGCATATAATTTTTTCAGAAGGAGAGCTCCCAAACCCCCCTGGGTTTCTGTAGTATGGGACAGAAAAATACTCCCTAAACACTCTTTCATCCTATGGCTAGCAACTAAGAGGCGCCTTGCAACAAATGATCTCATCAAATCAAGGGAATTCCCCCTAAACTGTCACCTTTGTAATCAAGCAGCTGAATCCCATGAACATCTCTTTTTTGCTTGTGATTTCTCTTCAAATATTTGGTCACAGGTTAAAACATGGCTAGGAATCTGGCGTGGGATGAATACCATTAGTAGTGGACTCAAATGGCTCAAGAAAGAAGCAAGAGGAAATGGATGGTACTCCAAAGCCAAGAGAACAGCCTTTGCAGCTACAGTTTACCAGATTTGGAAGGCAAGGAATGAGAAGCACTTCGAGAACAAATCCAAGAGTATTGCTGAGATTACCCACCTGATAAAGATACATGTTTACAAGGTTCTCCAGCACGACTTCTCCATGCACTTCTCCACCTCAACTACACTCCAACAAGGTGCAATTCTCCTAAATGGGACTACAACAATGGCTGAAGCATCTACTGAAAGTAACTTAGAAGGAGTTGGAACTTAGCCTATAGGTTTTAACTCCTTATAAAATCAGAGGATACCCCTTTTTGCCTACCTCTGAACTGTAATTGGGTTGTAATTAGATGAACTTCGGCCTACTCCTTCACTAGCTTTGAATAGGAGTATTTTTGAGTAATTGGTGTGCTAAGGTTGTGTGTTTATAATTCTCTTGATGGCCGAGCCGAAGGGAGAATTATGAATACACAACTTTAGGGTGCGGGTCCGAATTCTGATAGCTTTGGCTTGAAGTAAATGGAGTTGCACCGAACCTTTAGGTTCAACACACCCCCTTAGATGGCTTGCAACTTATGTTGGCAGCCATAATTTTGGTCTTTAGCCTCATTAGCCCACGGGCAAGGCTCCACTAGACTCTTGTAAATATTTCCAAGTTTTTCTTTAATACAAATTAACCTTTAAAATCAAAAAAAAAATCGAAAACGTCCTTTGTAGCCCACTAATGTGCACCCACTCCTTGTCTCGTGATCCCCTTAGACCGGGTATTTTATCACCCCCTCCCCTTGTTTTGAGCCTTTCTTTACACCAGGCTCTATTGTTTTGAGCCTACCAAGCACTAAACGCTTTGGCTCCATTGTCTTTTGTCTCGCATTGCCCCATTTTGAGCTTAGTCGAGTATGCACGGGATGTCCCCTCCTCCGACCTTGATCATGCTTTGGGTTTGGACTACTTTTTTTCTTGCCTTGTGGTGGTTTCCTCACTCGGACTTCTTGGGTGACAATCGAGCCTCTCAATGGGTTGTTCGTATGGTGGTCACGCCTGTTCAATCCCTCTCGTGACTAGCAGTTCGTGAAGTTGAAAGTGCGCCTGGTCAATCCTAGTTCATCTAGCAGTTCGTGCATCCGGAGCTTCGCCTGATCAATTCTAGTCCGTGGTGGCAGTTCGTGGGACTTATTCATACCGATCATCCCGTTGGGAGCTTGCGTTGCCGCCCTTGGTGTTCTAGTGATGTTCCATCACTTGGAGGAGAAGAGCAGTTCCCATCCTAAAGTATCATCGGGCGCGACCTCTTGGGTCTACTTGACTATGTAGTTAGAGTGGGAGGGGCGAATGATAGTAGTTTAGAAGGTTGACCCTTCTGGTGCTTGCATGCACCTTAGGTTTGATCGTTGATGCTCTTGGGTGCTTGTATGACCCA